>VWZI01003763.1:2335-13869 GCA_013396835.1 Psilopogon haemacephalus | reverse complement strand
TGGAGGGAGGTGGGAAGGGGAGGGGGTTGTTGGACCAAACCAGCTTCTAAGTCCTCAAACAGCACAAAGCCTGGAGGAGCTAAACACAACACCTGGAGGCAGGTCAGATCACCCCCAGGGAGGAGTCAGGACCCATTTCCAGGTAGGTTGAACTCTTTGCATGAGAGAATGAGAGGACATGGCCTGAAATTGTGCCAGGGGAGGGTTAGGTTGGGCATGAGGAACAATTTCTGTCCTGCAAGAGTGGTTGGGCACTGGAGCAGGCTGCCCAGAGAGGTGGTGGTGGAGGGGTTCAAGCAACCTGTAGCCATGGCACCTGGGGACATGATTGGATCTGTCCAAGGAAGGAAGGAACAATTTCCTTCCTACAAGACCAGTGCCCATCGGAAGAGGCTGCCCAGAGAGGTGGTGGAGTCCTCACCCCTTGGTGGTGTTCAAGCAACCTGTGGCCATGGCACTTGGGGACGTGGTTGGATATGAGGAACAATTTCCTTCCTACAAGACTGAAGCCCATCAGAACAGGCTGCCCAGGGAGGTGGTGGAGTCACCATCCATGGAGACATGGTTGGATATATCCAAGGAAGGAAGGAACAATTTCCTTCCTGCAAGACTGGTGCCCATTGGAAGAGGCTGCCCAGGGAGGTGGTGGAGTCCTCACCCCTGGAGGTGTTCAAGCAACCTGTGGCCATGGCACTTGGGGACATGGTTGGATATGAGGAACAATTTCCTTCCTACAAGACTGATGCCCATCAGAAAAGGCTGCCCAGGGAGTGGTGGAGTCACCATCCTGGGAGGTGTTCAAGCAACCTGTGGCCATGGCACGTGGGGACATGGATGGATATGAGGAACAATTTCCTTCCTACAAGACTGGTGCCTGTTGGAAGAGGGTGCCCAGGGAGGTGGTGGAGTCACCATCCTGGGAGGCATGGTTGAATATGTCCAAGGAAGGAAAGAACAATTTCCTTCCTGCAAGACTGGTGCCCATCAGAACAGGCTGCCCAGGGATGTGGTGGTGTCCCCATCCCTGGAGATATTCAAGCAACCTGTGGCCATGGCACTTGGGGACATGGATGGATGTGAGAAATAATTTCCTTCCTGCAAGACTGGTGCTCATTGGAAGAGGCTGCCCAGGGAGGTGGTGGAGTCCCCACCCCTGGAGGCGTTCAAGCAACCTGTGGCCATGGCACTTGGGGACATGGATGGATGTGAGAAATAATTTCCTTCCTGCAAGACTGGTGCCCATCAGAACAGGCTGCCCAGGGAGGTGGTGGAGCCACCATCCATGGAGACATGGATGGATATGTCCAAAGAAGGAAGGAACAATTTCCTTCCTACAAGACTGGTGCCCATCAGAACAGGCTGCCCAGGGATGTGGGGGTGTCCCCATCCCTGGAGATATTCAAGCAACCTGTGGCCATGGCACTTGGGGACATGGATGGATGTGAGAAATAATTTCCTTCCTGCAAGACTGGTGCCCATCAGAACAGGCTGCCCAGGGAGGTGGTGGAGCCACCATCCATGGAGACATGGTTGGATATGTCCAAAGAAGGAAGGAACAATTTCCTTCCTACAAGACTGGTGCCCATCAGAACAGGCTGTCCAGGGAGGCAGTGGAGCCACCATCCCTGGAGGTGTTCAAGCAACCTGTGGCTTGGGGACATGGTTGGATCTGTCCAAGGAAGGAAGGAACAATTTCTTTCCTACAAGACTGATGGCCATTGGAAGAGGCTTCCTGGAGAGGCAGTGGAGTCACCACCTCTGGAGGTATTTAAAAGAGGCACTGCTGTGGTGCTGTGAGTTGTGGTTTCGCGGCAGTAGCTTAGCAGCAGCGGTGCCATTGTGCGCTCTAGGGTGAGCGGTTGGGCTCGGCGATCTCAAAGGTCTCTTCCAACCTCCTCAGCATTTTGGCTCTGTGTATGTAATGTGCCTCCCCCTCCATCCCTCTAACTGAATTGGATGCAACAGGCACGTTGAAGCTGACAGATCTCCAGGATGTGTCTTGTTAGGTCTCTGTGATGTGAATCGATAATTTCGCTCAATGTATTGACTCCGCGCGGCCGCCTTGGCCTTTCGACCCCCTTTTAAATCAAGATTAACTGGGAAAAATCACTTCATCAGGGCTGCTGGGGACAGGCAGACCCCGAGGGGGTTTGCTTCAGTGAGGGTTTCATCGGCAAAACGGGTCAAGATGACAACATTATGAAGCTTCTCTGGTCACAGTTTATCGCTCTGGCCCCCACCCAAAGCTTTCGGCAATGCTTTTCGCATGAAGGGCTCAACCTGATCATCCATGAGGTCTTTTCCGACCTTCTTGTTCTATGATGGGGCAAAACCCAAGCCTAATTCCCAATCCAAAGCTTTTTATAATGTTTTGCCATGAAAGGTTGGACCTGATCATCCGTGAGGTCACTTCCAACCTGATTATGACATGATGATGCGAAACCCAAACCTAACTCCCAATTCAAAGCTTTTGATAAAGTTGTTCCCATGATGAACCTGATCATCCATGAGGTCCCTTCCAAACTGGCTATTCTATGGTGATGCAAAAACTAAACCTAACTCCCAATCCAAAGCTTTTGATAAAGCTGTTCCCATGAAGAGTTGAACCTGATCATCCATGAGGTCCCTTCCAACTTGGTTATTCTATGATGGTGCAAAACCCAAACCTAACTCCCAAACCAAAGCTTTTGATAATGCTTTTCCCAAGAAAGAGTTAACCTAATGATCCATGAGGTCTCTTCCATCCTGGTTACTCTATGATGGTGCAAAACCAAAACCTAACTCCCAATCCAAAGATTTTTATAATGCTTTTCCCAAGAAAGATTGGAACTGATCATCCATGAGACCTTTTCCAACCTTATCATTCTATGATGGTGCAAAAACCCAAACCCAGCTCCCAGTCCAAACCTTTTGATAATGATTTTTCCATGAAAGGTTGGACCTTGATGATGCATGAGGTCTCTTCCATGAGGGGGTTGAGAAGGACCTCTGGAGACCACCTAGTCCAACTCTGCTGCTATCATAGGTGAGTTTAGGTCAGGTTGCTACAGGAACGTGTCCAACACTCCCCACAGCTCCTCAAATTTTGGGTTTCTCCTTGAAGAACAAAAAAATACTACCAAAAATCCCCCAACAGCCTAGCCAAACAGAAAAAAGGGAAGAATCCCCAAATCCCAGCACAGTGAGAGGCTTGGGAAGAACCTCTGGAGACCACCTAGTCCAACAGGCGTGCTTAGGTAAGGTTGCTACAAGAACATGCCCAACACTGCTCACATCTCCTTAAATTTGGGGTTTCTCCTTGAAGAACAAAAAAAACAAACCCCCAACTACCTTGCCAAAAAGAAAAAAGGAAGAATCCCCAAATCCCAGCACAGTGAGAGGCTTGGGAAGGACCTCTAGAGACCACCTAGTCCAACAGGCACACTTGACTCAGGTTGTTACTGTCCAACACTGCCCACAGCTCCTTAAATTTTGGGTTTCTCCTTGAAGAACAAAAAAAAGCAAACCCCAACAACCTTGCCAAAAAGAAAAAAGGAAGAATCCCCAAATCCCAGCACCATGAGAGGCTTGGGAAGGACCTCTAGAGACCACCTACTCCAATAGGCACATTTGAGTCAGGTTGCTACTGTCCAACACTGCTCACAGCTCCTTAAATTTTGGGTTTCTCCTTGAAGAACAAAAAAAAGCAAACCCCAACAACCTTGCCAAAAAGAAAAAAGGAAGAATCCCCAAATCCCAGCACCATGAGAGGCTTGGGAAGGACCTCTAGAGACCACCTACTCCAATAGGCACATTTGAGTCAGGTTGCTACTGTCCAACACTGCTCACAGCTCCTTAAATTTTGGGTTTCTCCTGGAAGACCAAAATAATACCACAAAAAAACCCCTCCAACAGCCTAGTCAAAAAGGAAAAAAAAAGGAAGAATGACTCATTTTAGGTCATGCTGTGGTACCCAGAACCTCTCAGCATCTCGGAGAGTACCTTCAAGACGGAACGATCACGCAAGGGCTTCCCAAAGAGTTAGGTCAATGGAATCCGTTCAGAAAGTCAATTTTTGGGTTGTGTTTTTTTATTTTTAGCCCAGTTTTGCTCCTCATTACGAAGGCTTCAGGGTTAGTTTTTTTGTGTTTTTGTGTGGGTTGTTTGTTTTTTTTTTCCCCCCTTTGACATCTTAAGGGCAAAGAGAAGTTCTTCTAGCGCTGAGCCCTAGGATGGGGCAAGCGGCAAGCGTGGGCTGCAAAGAAAGGAAGAGCGAAGAGCAGAGTGGATCATGCTGGGCTACAAAAGTGCTCCAAATGCTTGGGCTCAGTGGGGTTTGCCTTCACCTCGGCACGACCCCTGCACGGTGAATGGCCTCAGGAAAAGGAAGGGGGTGGGGAAAAGGGAGTTTGAGAAGCTTTGAGCATGCAAATGGAGTGGATAATTTGGGCGTGAGGGACTCGGGATGCTGCAGCGTCTCTTTATTTTCTCCTCAACATCCAGCTCATGACTCTTTTCCATCTCTTCCATTTCAATGAAGCCCAGCCCCAGCTGTGCCCTGGGCTGATCCCCAGCAGCGTGGGCAGCAGGGGCAGGGAGAAGATTCTGCTTTCTGTTGTGCTCTGCTGAGACCTCCCTGCACTGCTGGGGCATCTCTGGAGTCCTCATCACAGCACAGACAGGGACCTGCTGGAACAGGGTCAAAGGAGGCCACAGCAATACTGGCAGGGGTGGAAGGACTGTGCTGGTAGCCCAGGCTGGGACAGTTGTGCTTTTTCAGCCTGCAGAGGAGAAGGCTCCAGGGAGAGCTTCTGGTGGCCTTGCAGTGCTTGAAGAGGAGATCAGGGAGCTGGGGACAGTTTTGAGCGGGGCCTGTTGTGACAGAACAAGAGGTGATGGTTTGGAACCGAAAGAGAAAGACTGAGAGTGGAGAGAATGGAGAAATGTTTGCCCCTGAGGGTGGTGAGAGCCTGGCCCAGGTTGCCCAGAGAGCTGGGGCATGTCCCATCCTTGGGAACATTCCAGGTGAGGTTGTTTGGGGCTCTGAGCAACCTGCTCTAGCTGCAGACATCCCTGCTGACTGCAGGGGGGGATTAGACCGGATGAGCTTGAAAGGTCCCTTCCCACCCACACCATCCTGTCATCCTATAATTCCTCCTTCCAGCATTCTCCTGCTTTTTCCTCTCTCCCCCCCTTCTCCTTCCATCGACTTCCCCCAAGCCCAAGCTCCATCCATCACCGGCTAATAAACCAGATGTAAACAGGGGCTCTTTACAAGCTCCTTGGCACATGTCTCCAGACAAGCAAATCCTGCTGGATGGAGCCATCCATATCAGCTACAGGAGCTCGGGCAGGGGCTGAAACAAACCCCAGGGCCTTCAGAACATCTTCATCACTGCGCTTTGGCTGTGCGGAGGCTCATCGGCACGGCTGTTCCAGCTCACCGGAGCACAAGATGAGGAAGCCCATTTCTAGCTGGGCCTTTTATTCCCCCTCTCCCTCCCCTTTCCTTCTTTTCCACTCCTGGTGCCAAGTTAGTGCTCGTTCTACATCTCCTTCGAGGCGTTAGCCTGGAATCCTCAAGGCGTTCCACAGGGGAAAGAGAGCAGCAAGGCAGGGTGGAAGGGACCCAAAGAGCTCATCACAGGCTCCCAGGATGCCAGGGGGGTGGAAGGGACCCAAAGAGCTCATCACAGGCTCCCAGGATGCCAGGGGGGTGGAAGGGACCCAAAGAGCTCATCAAAGGCTGCCAGGATGTCATGGATTGGGAGGGACCCAAAGAGCTCATCACAGGCTCCCAGGATGGCAGGGGGTGGGAGGGACCCAAAGAGCTCATCACAGGCTCCCAGGATGCCAGGGGGGTGGAAGGGACCTGAAGAGCTCATCAAAGGCTCCCAGGATGTCAGGGGTTGGAAGGGACCCAAGGAGATCATCCAGTCCAACTCTTCTGCCAGAGGAGGAGACCTTCTGGTTGTCTACAACTCTACAAAAGGAGGCTGAAGTGAGGTGAGAGTTGGGCTCTTCCCCCTAGCATCAGGTGACAGGAGGAGAGGAAATGGACTCAAGTTGTACCAGGGGAAGTTGAAGAATAGCAGAGGAGGTTTTGGATATGGATATGGACTTGGAGTTTTGTTTCCAGACGCTTCCTCACTGGAGATGTTCAAAGCCAGATTAGATGAAGCCTTGAGTGACCTCTCCTAGTGGGAGGTGTCCCTGCCTATGGCAGGGGGCTGGAACTGGATGAGCTTTGAGGTCAGTTCCAATCTAAATCATTCTATGAGTCTATTATGTCAGGAGATATCCTAGACTCATATCAGGAGAGGAGGTTGGGGTGAAGTGGGGCTTGGTCCCTTCTCCCAAGGTCCAAACGACAGGAAAAGAGGAAGCAGCTCCAAGTTGCCCCCACGGGAGGTTTAGGTTGGACATCAGAGGAAAATTCTTCCCTCAAAGGGTTTCTCAAAGAGGGAAAGAGGCTCCCTGAGGGCAGTGGTTGAGTCCCCACACCAGGAAGGGTTCCCAAGCTGCGTGGATGAGAGCCAGGCTGACCTGGCAGTGCTGGGTTAATTGTTGGATTCAGTGACCTCAAAACGATTCTGACCTTCTTTGACCTCCTCCACAGCAGCTGCCTGCTCCTTTGAGCTTTCCAGCCGAAAATTGCTGCCACCCCCCCCCCCCCCTCCAGCCTCTGTTGCAAGGGAACCATTCCCTCCTGCCTGCCACTTCTGCTAAGAGCTCCCAGGAGAGATTTGCTTGCTCCTTTCTTTATGATTTTTTTTTTTTCTCCAGCCCTGCCTCCTTGCAGACCCTCATTAACCTCAAGACCTGCCAAAATAAAACCCAATTCTCTCTGCTTTTGCCCCATTATCTCTTCAGCAGCTCTTCCCCACCCTCCACCACAGAGCAGCCCTCCAAGTGCAGGGGTTGCAGCTATCTCCACGGAGACCTGAGCAGGGCTCCTGCCTTTCCCCAGCACATCTCAAGCTCCCTGGGTGAGGGTTTTTTCGTTTTTACTGCATCCAGTTCTGGAGCCCCTATTACAAGAGGGATGGGGAGCCCAAAACTGAAGGTATTACTCAGGATGAGGTCTCAGCAGGGCAGAGGAGAAGCTGTGGAGTCTCCTTCTCCGGAGACATTCCAAACCCACCTGCACTCATCTCTATGTGGTCCTCCAGCAGGTCGAGGCAGGTGATTCTCCCCCCTCTACTCTGCCCTGGTGAGGCCCCACTTGGAGTAATGCATCCAGTTCTGGAGCCCCTGGGACAAGAGGGATGTGGAGATGCTGGAGAGTGTCCAGAGAAGGGCCACAAGGATGGGGTCCACATGACTCTACTTCTCCAGCTTGTCCAGAGCCCTGGGCATGATGCAAGGGTTTTGAGGAGGTGCTGCTGCACCATCCTGGGGCTGCTGCATTGACTCCTGGGGCCTGGCAATCAACTCCTGCCCTGTGAAAGTGGGACTGTAGGAAAAGAATCATAGAATCAGGCTGGGTTGGAAGGGACCACAAAGATCAGCCAGTTCCAACCCCCCTGCCATGGGCAGGGACACCTCACCCTAGATTAGGCTGGACAGAGCCTCATCCAGCCTGGTCTTAAACACCTCCAGGGATGTGGCCCCAACCTCCATCAGAGGGCTGCAGCACCTCTCCTATGAGGACAGACTGAAAGAGTTGGGGCTATTCAGTTTGGAGAAGAGGAGGCTCCCAGGTGACCTTCTGGTGGCCTTCCAGGATCTGAAGTGGGCTACAGAAAAGCTGGGGAGGGACTTTTGAAACTATCAGGGAGTGACAGGACTGGGGGGAATGGAGCAAAGCTGGAGGTGGGGAGATTCAGATTGGAGGTGAGGAGGAAGTTGTTGAGCATGAGACTGGTGAGAGGCTGGAATGGGTTGCCCAGGGAGGTGGCTGGGGCCAGATCCCAACCCAGATGGATGGGGAGATGAAGGGATAGATGCAAGGGTGATAGGATGGATAGAGTGGTGATACAAGGAATGGAAGGGGGGATTGGATGGATGGAGTGGTGATGGAAAGCACAGAGAAATAATGGAAGAGATGGATGGAGGAATAAAGGGGTTCAGAACCCCCCCCCCAGCCCTCCCTAAACCAACTCCTCTCCAGCTTCAGGGGGACATACACAGACCTGGATGGGGCAATGGAAAGGATGAATGGAGGAATAGAGGGATGGAGGGGTGATGGAAGGGGAATGGGATGGCTGGGGGGGATGCAAGGATGGATGGAATGGCGATGGAAAACACGGATGGAGAAATAATGGAAGAGATGGATGGAGGAATAAAGGGATTCAGAACCCCCCCCCAGTCAGTCCTCCCTAAACCAACTCCTCTCCAGCTTCAGGGGGACGTACACAGACCCGGGGTGGGCAGAGGGGGTGACAAAATCATTAATGTCACTGAAGAGCAAATATGAGGATTGAGGTTGAGATGCTGCCATTGGACTTCCCATCAAAGCAAGAGCCCTGGCAGGGTTTTGCTGCACCGAGGTGACCCTGGAGAAGGAGGTGACAATGACCCAGATGATGAAATTACTTCTCTTTTAAATTTTTTTTTTAATTATTTATTTTCCCTTCTCTCTTTGCAGGAAATCCAATTATCCCATATTTTTGATTGGTGACAAAGGAGGGAGTCATTGATTGCTTCCCCCTCCCTGCCCCCATGTCTGCCGTGAGCGATCTCTGCTCGCGCCATCGATTCCTGAGCCATGTAACTGCAAAGGGATGATGATGATGATGATTATTACTATTATTAATTTATCCCACCCCCCCTCCTCCTCCTCCCTCTTTTCCTTCTGAACAACACCATAGCCACAACCTCAGGTGGAGGGAGAGGGAAAATAAAGCCTGGCGCTGGGCAGAAGTCTCAAGGGCTGCAGAAAAATCCTTTGAGTTTGCAATTTAGGAAGGGCTGTGCAGCTTTTTACCCCAAAAATTACCTCGGGGGAGCCTGGGGACAGCCAGGCCAGCACCAATGTTAGTGGAGCTGAGTGGTAAAAGGCAGCCAGAGCCACCCTGCTGCTTCCTTTGCCTCCTCAAACCCTCCCGTGCCACCAAACCAGCACCAATGTTAGTGGAGCTGGGTGGTAAAAGGCAGCCAGAGCCACCCTGCTGCTTCCTTTGCCTCCTCAAACCCTCCCGTGCCACCAAACCAGCACCAATGTTAGTGGAGCTGGGTGGTAAAAGGCAGCCAGAGCCACCCTGCTGCTTCCTTTGCCTCCTCAAACCCTCCCGTGCCACCAAACCAGCACCAATGTTAGTGGAGCTGGGTGGTAAAAGGCAGCCAGAGCCACCCTGCTGCTTCCTTTGCCTCCTCAAACCCTCCCGTGCCACCAAACCAGCACCAATGTTAGTGGAGCTGAGTGGTAAAAGGCAGCCAGAGCCACCCTGCTCCTTCCCTCTGCCTCCTCAAACCCCTCGGTGCCCCTATGGGGAGTGCTCCAGAGGCAGCTGGTGTCTCCTGTTGGTTGTGTGTAGAGGTAGGGGATAGAGAGAGGGAGGGATGGAGAGATGGAAGGAGTGACAGAGGGAGGGGTGATGCAAGGGATGAAGGGATGGATGGATGGATGGATGGATGGATGGATGGATGGATGGATGAAAAATAGGGTAGAGGGAAGGATGAAGGAAGGGACAGATGGAAGTACAGAGGGGTGGAGGGATGGGAAGAGGGGTAAGAAGATAGCAGGAAGGATGTAGTGATGAAAGAAGAGACAGATGGAAGTATAGAAGGATGGAGGAATGATGGGATGGATGGATGGATGGATGGATGGATGGATGGATGGATGGATGGATGGATGGATGGATAGATGGATGGATGGATGGATGGATAGATGGAAAATGGGGTAGAGGGAAGGATGAAAGAAGGGACAGGTGGAAGCATAGAGGGATGGAGGGATGAAGAGATGACTGGAAAAGTGATGGAAGGGAGAGATGAAGGAATAGAGGTATAGAAGGAGGGATGATGAGAAGCAGGAAGGGACAGATGCAGAGATAAAGAAAGGGATAGATCAAGGAACAGAGGGATGGAGGGGTGAAGGAAAGGATAGATGGAAGAACAGAGGGAGGGAGGGATGGAAGGAAGAATAAAGGCAGAAAGGGATGGACAGGGCTGTAGAAGTACGATGGAAGGGAAGAAAGAAGAGAGGGATGGAGAAATGAAGGGAGGAATGGAAAGATGAAGGGAGTGAGGGATGGAAGAACAAAGGAAAGAAGGGAAGGGAGGATGGAGACATGAGGGGAAGGAGGGATGGAAGAATAAAGGGGTGGAGGTGTAGATGAAGGGATGATGGAGAGGAGAGAGGGAGTAGAAGGAGGGAGGGAGCAACAAGAGGGATGGGTGGAGGTAAGGATGGAAGAAAGAAAGGAAAGAAAGCTTGAGCAGAGAGATGAGCCAAACCCTACACTACAACACACCCAACCTCCAGGGATTTCCAGCTGGGAGCTTTGACACCAACCCGGGGACACCTCTCCCAGGCACCATTTCAGCCGGGGCGAGTGGCAGCCGCAGCCCAACCTCACCTTCACCCCTCGGCGCAGCCTCTTTCCCTCGTCCCTGGAGACCTGCCCCTTTGCCTCCTCTTCTCTCCTCCCTCCCCACCACCCCCTTCTCTCCAGACAAAGCAGGATTGCTCATTTGCAGCTCCCCTCTTCCCCCCCACAGTTGACGCTGGGTGATTAATAATCCCTTTGCTCTCTCGCTAATGCCCTGCTGCTAATAAGATTAAAACATATCTCCCTCTTCCAGCGCCGATTTCCCAGCGCTGATTTACCGGCACTTGGCTGCTCTCGCGGAAAAGGATGCACATGGTTGGTACCTTAATCCCCGATCCATCTCCACACCGACGAGAAAGAGCTGCTAATTAATACCTTCCTGCTCCCCCATGCTGCATCACACAATTGCAGGACGTTAGGGCTTGGAAAGGGACCTGGAAAGATCGAGTCCAAACCTGCCCCCTGCCAAAGGAGAATCTTAGAATCATAGAATCAGGCAGGGTTGGAAGGGACCAAAAGGATCGGCCAGCTCCAACCCCCCTGCCATGCCCAGGGACACCCTACCCTAGAGCAGCCTCGCCACAGCCTCTGCCAGCCTGGCCAAAAACACTTCCAGGGATGTGGCCCCAAACACCTCCCTGCAGGGGCAACCCATTCCAGCCTCTCACCACTCTCATGCTCAACAACTTCCTCTTCACATTCAATCTGAATCTCCTCACCTCCAGCTTTGCTCCATTCACCCTAGCCCAGTCACTCCCTGACAGCCTCAAAAGTCCCTCCCCAGCTTTTCTGCAGCCCCCTTCAGATCCTGGAAGGCCACAGGAAGGTCATCTGGGAGTCTCCTTCTCTGGAAGCTTTCAGAACTTCCCTGGAAGCATTTATAGAATCAGTCTGGAGAAGAGAAGGCTCCCAGGTGACCTTCTGGTGGCCATCCAGGATCTGAAGGGGACCACAAAAAAACCTGGGGAGGGACTTTTGAGGCTCTCAGGGAGTGGCAGGACTGGGAGGAATGGAGCAAAGCTGGAGGTGGGGAGATTCAGACTGGATGTGAGGAGGAAGTTG
>VWZI01003762.1:52786-66890 GCA_013396835.1 Psilopogon haemacephalus | reverse complement strand
ACTCAACTGTGCCACACAGCTTGGTGCCAGCTGCACACTTGCTGAATTGATTACTCTACACTGAGCCGCACAGACCCCACCAGATGTGTGACCTCCTGCACATCCTCAGCTCTCACCTTCCATGGCTGCCTGCAGGGCATTGATGGGATCAATTTCAGTGATGATGACTCTGGCTCCAAAGCTGCGCAGGGCCTGGGCACAGCCTTTGCCCACGTCCCCATATCCTGCCACCACAGCCACCTTGCCAGCAATCATCACATCTGTAGCACGCTTGATGCCGTCAATGAGGGACTCTCTGCAGCCATACAGGTTATCAAACTTGCTCTGGGGAAGGAAAAAAGGAGAGTTCAGAAGAGATCAAAGCCACTCAAGTTAAAAAAAAAAAAAAAAATATTTAGAGAACAGGAGACTTCTGTGCAGGTGCTGCAAGCCAGGAGGCTGCCAGGCAGCTGAACACCTTAAGCACAATGAAGGATGGGAAAATGATCACCAGCTTTGATCTTTATCCAGTTTCAGTCTGTGTAGTTGCAAAGGGTTAAGCCCCATCCAGGAATTGGATGCTGATTCCACCCTGGGGGTGGTCAGACCTGCCCCCAGGTGTCATGTTTAATCTCTTCCCACTGCCTGCTGAGACCCCCTAAAAAGGGGGAGATCAACTACCTATTCCTTCCCCTTGGTCTCTGCTTTCCTCACCAGCTCAGCATCTTGCCTCCCTGCTGCTATTTCACCAGGTGCTCTGCAACAAACACATGGAGAGAGCTGCCATACTTGGAACTCTGCATCCCACCAGCATCCACCACCAATTTCCAACTTCACTGCTTGGATTCAACTTCCATCCACTCCCATCTATGGCTTGGATTTTTATTTTTTCATTTTGGTACTTTGGTTTTTTTTCCTCCCCCATATTCTCTGTAATTCCCCTTACCTTATACCCATATCTTGTATTTTGTTCCCTCTCCCTCTATCCTCTGTAATTCTCCTTATCTTATACCTGTATCTTGGATTCTGTTCCCTTTCCCCCATCAACAAGGCCAAGTGCAAGGTCAAGGCAATGCCAAGCACCAATTCAGGCTGGGCAGTGCCTGGCTGGAGAGAAGCCCTGAGGAGAGGGACTCAGGGGTGCTGGCGGAGGAGAAGCTGAAGCTGAGGCAGCAGTGTGCACTTGCAGGGCAGAAAGGCAAGCAGAGGCTGGGCTGCAGCAGGAGCAGTGTGGGCAGCAGGGCCAGGGAGGGGATTCTGCCCCTCTGCTGTGCTCTGCTGAGAGCCCACCTGGAGTAGTGCATCCAGTGCTGGAGTCCCTGGGACAAGAGGGATGTGGAGATGCTGGAGGTGTGCAGAGAAGGGCCCCGAGGATGCTCAGAGGGCTGCAGCAGCTCTGCTGTGAGCACAGCCTGAAAGAGTTGGGGCTGTGCAGGCTGCAGAAGAGGAGGCTCCCAGGGTACCTTCTTGTGGCCTTCCAGGATCTGAAGGGGGCTACAAGAAAGCTGGGGAGGGACTTTTGAGGGTGTCAGGGAGTGACAGGACTAGGGGGAATGGAGCAGAGCTGGAGGTGGGGAGATTCAGCAGGGCAGAACCATCTCTCTCAACCTGCTGGCCACACTTCTTTTGATTCAGCCCAGGACGCAACCTCTCCAGCTGGTACCTGCCACCAACCTCTGGACTTGAAGATACTCAGGGTAGCATGTCCCTTGCCACAGGAACTGAGTGCCCCTCAGGAGCTGAGGTTTCCAAAAGTGTTTGCACAGTGTCAGAATGCAGAAGAATGAATGTCCTTACATAGCAAAAAAACCCCACCCCTGCTGTTCTGAAAGCTGAATATAGCCAATAGCTTCTCCCATCCTGGGCCCATTTCAAGGATATGGTAAAAAGCTGATGGGTCCCAGGCCAAGAGATGAGCACTTGCTGGGGAGTGCCAACATCCCAACCCCAAACTGGTCAGACACCAGAACACTGCTCCACTTGCATTACCTTGGTGACAGAGTCATTCACATTGATAGCTGGCACTTTCAGAGTCCCATTGGCCTTCATCTTGTACAGGTTGTGAACTCCAGTGGTTGTCTCTTCTGAAATGCCTCTGATTCCTGTGGAGAGAGTAAAAGGATTCACCTTAGTTGGTGATAATCACCCTTAGCTGCTGCAGACCAACACACCAAGGTTCTAGGCCAGTCTCCCAGATGGCCAAGTTAAACAAACCCTTTGCAGGGAGCAGGGATGAGATAAGATCCTACAGGCTCACAGGTTGCCAGGGGTTGGAAGGGATCCAAGGAGATCATCAAGTCCAACTCCCAGCCAGAGCAGGACCATCCAAGCTAGCTCAGGGCACACAGCAACACATCCAGACAGAGTCTGCAAAGGCTCCACACAAGGACACTCCACAACCTCTCTGGGCAGCCTGTGCCACTGCTCTGGGACCCACACAGGCAAGAAGTTGCCTCTGGTGTGGAGCTGCAACCTCCTGTGCTGCAGCTTCCATCCATTGCTCCTTGGCCTAGCACAGGGCACAAGTGAGCAGAGCCTGTCCCACCCCTCCTCACCCCCAGCCCTCACACACTTCCAAACATTGATTCAATCCCCTCTCAGGCTTCTCCAGCCCCAGGTCCCTCAGCCTCTCCTCCCCAGCCACTGCTGCAGTCCCCTCAGCATCCTCACAGCCCTCCCCTGGACCCTCTCCAGCAGATCCCTGCCCTTCTTAAACTGAGGAGCCCAAAACTGAAGCCAGTATTTAAGAAGAGGTCTCAGCAGGGCAGAGTGGAGGGGGAGGAGAACCTCCCTTGATCTGCTGGACACACTCTTAATACACCCTCAACTTGGGTCCTCAAAGCAGTAATTTGAAACTTCGAACCAGCTTCTCCCCCTAGAAGGTAATTAAAGGAAGATGCTCTTGTGGTCAAGAGGACCAATGGCATCCTGGAGTGCAATCAAAAAAAGTGTCTAGCAGGTGTAGGGAGCTTCTCCTGCCCCTCTACTCTGCCCTGGTGAGACCCCACCTGGAATACTGTGTTCAGTTCTGGGTTCAAGAGAGACAGGCACCTGCTGGAGAATGTCCAGCAGAGCTGCAAGGACAAGAGAGGAACTGGAACAGCTCTTCTTTGAGAAAGGCTGAGAGCCCTGGAGCTGTTTAGCCTGGAGAAGAGAAGGCTGAGAGGGGATCTGATCAGTGTCTATCAACACCTGAAGGGTGGCTGACAGGAGGATGGAGCCAGGCTCCTTTTCATAGTGCCCAGTGAAAGGACAAGGAACAATGTGTACAAGCTGGAACACAGGAGGCTCCACCTTAGCATAAGGAGAAAACTTTTTTGCTGTGAGGGTAGCAAAGCCCTGAAGCAGACCACCCACAGGGGTTGTGGAGTCTCCTTCTCTGGAGCTTCCAACACCCTCCTGGATGCATTCCTGTGTGATCCTGCTTTGGTAGTGGGATTGGATTTGATCTCCAGAGGTCCTTTCCAACTCCTGAGGGAACTGGGATGGTTTAGTCTGAAGAAGAGGAGGATGAGGAGAGACCTCATTGCTCTCTACAGCTCCCTGACAGGAGGCTGGAGTCTGGGCTCTTCTCCCTAGAATCAGGTAATAGGAGAAGAAATGTCCTGAAACTCTGCCAGGGGAAGGTTAGGTTGGACATCAGGAAAAATCTCTTTACTGCAAGAGTGGTCAGGGATTGAAACAGACTGCCCAGGGAGGTGGAGTCCCCATGCCTGGAGGTGTTGAAGAAAGGTGTGGCCATGGCACTTGGGGACAGGGTTTGGTACCCAGGATGGTGTTGGGCTAAATGATCTTAGAGGGCTTTCTAAAGCAAAACAATCCTGTGATTGATTCTGTGACTCCCTTTGGCATCAGCCACAGGCAGATTCTGGGTTTGGACTGCAAACAGTTTTCACAGCTCGTTTGCCCATGCCTGCCCCTCTTCCCCTACCCCTTTTACACCAGCAGGGAATTCCCCCAGCACCAGGCTGCCTCAGCAGCCTCCCAGTCAGAGCTGTGCCTGACAAAACAAAGCTGCAAGTCACCTTTCAAGAGCTGTGGGTATTTGGTATGAACTAGGTTGGTAAGATCTCCTCCATCATCCAGAATCATGTTGAGGGGCTGCCCGTCCTTGAAGTACAGGGTCTGCTCGATGCACCACAAATATTCCTCATCAGTCTCCCCCTTCCAGGCAAACACTGCACAGGAGCAAACAGACAAAATTAGTTTTTCGCTCAGCAGGCAGCAAAGCAGCCAAAGGAAGATTTCATCAGCAGCTCTCAGCAGCAGATTTCCTCTGCCTGCAGGCCGGAAAAGACATTTGCACTGTGTAGTGGTTTAACAGTTAGCTGCCCCCACCCCACACTTGGAAATAACCCAGGCTAGGACTCAGTCAGCTGGAAGTTAAGGAAATGAAGCTTTCTATTTACACCTTTGCACAATATACAAGCAGATATTTACAATGTGTAACAGATATTTACAGATATATACAGTGAAAAGGTAATACAGAAACACCACAGCCCTCCCAGAGATCAAAATCCCTAAGAGGGGTTTCCAACCACCCCACCACCTTCCCCAGTCTGATCTCACCAGCTGTTAATGAAGCAGATAGGCAAAGGTAGATCAGCCAGGGGGGTTAGCAGTGGGAAAAGAAATTAGTGGAATTATTCAGAATCAGCTACAAAAGGCAGGGAGAAAAGAGCCATGCAAGAGCTACCACAGCCCAAAGCAGTCTGACTTATCTATATTTGGATTACAACTCTTAAAACACTGGTTTTTTCTTTCTCAGTAAAGCTGTGAGTGCAGTAGCATCATCTCTGCTTTCCTCTCTCAGCCTATAGTCTAATTTCTCATTCAAATCCTCCAATTAGTCCAAACCAGCATACACTGGGGGGAAAAAAAAAAAATCAAAACAAGAAATGAGATGAAAATGAGAATTGAAATCACTTCACCTTCTGTCCCACCCTACAAATTGCAAGACAATGAGAGCAGTGAAGTCTCAGTGTTAGAAGAGGGAGAAAAGGCTAAAACCTGAGACTTCACTGCTTTCATTTTCCAGTGTTAAGAAGAAGAAAGAAACACAAACTAAAAGAGAGTCACACTCACAACATCCACTTGTCCCCCTCACACACCCTGCAGCCCCAGGAATTAGCCACTGCATGTACTGATATAAACCAATGGAAATACAATTACAGGTTTTTTTCTGGCACAGCATCAGATCAAAAACTCTTCAGCAACCTTGAGTTTAAATTCTACTCTACCTCAATGATGGTGCCACATCCAGGTGGCAGCTGGCATCAGTGGTGTGCCCCAGGGATCAGTGCTGGGCCTCAGCCTGTTCAGTATCTTCATGGATGATCTGGACAAGGGGACTGAGTCCAGCATCAGTAAGTATGTAGATGACACCAAGCTAGGAGCAGGTGTGGATCTGTTGGGGGGTAAGAGAGCCCTGCAGAGGGACCTGGCCAGGCTGGATGGGTGGGCAGAGGCCAACAGGACAAGACTGAACAAGGCTAAGTGCAGGGTTCTACACTTTGGCCACAAAAACCCCAGGCAGTGCTACAGGCTGGGGACAGAGTGGCTGAGAGCAGCCAGGCAGAGAGAGACCTGGGGGTGCTGGTTGGCAGTAGCTGAACATGAGCCAGCAGTGTGCCCAGGTGGGCAGCAGAGCCAATGGCATCAGGAGCAGTGTGGCCAGCAGGAGCAGGGAGTTATTCTGCCCCTGTGCTCAGCACTGCTCAGGCCACATCTTGAGTGCTGTGTCCAGCTCTGGTTGCCTCCATTCTAGAGAGATGTTGAGGTGCTGGAAGGTGCCCAGAGAAGGGCAGCAAGGCTGGGGAGGGGCCTGGAGTACAGCCCCAAGAGGAGAGGCTGAGGGAGCTGGGGGTGTGCAGCCTGCAGAAGAGGAGGCTGAGGGCAGAGCTCATTGCTCTCTGCAGCTGTCTGGAGGGAGGTTGTGGCCAGCTGGGCTTGGGCTCTGCTGCCAGGCACCCAGCAACAGAATGAGGAGACACATCCTCAAGCTGTGGCAGGGCAAGTTCAGGCTGGATGTCAGGAGGAAGATCAGCAGAGAGAGATTGGCATTGGAATGGGCTGTCTGGGGAGGTGGTGGAGTCCCCATCCCTGGAGGTGTTGAACAAAAGCCTGGATGGAGCACTTAGTGCCATGCTCTGGTTGATTGGATAGGGCTGGGGGACAGGTTGGACTGGATGAGCTTGGAGGTCTCTTCCAACTTGGGTGATTCTATGATCTCTTTGGGTCCCTTCCAACCCCTGACATCCTGTGATCCAACCTGCCAGGTCCTCTCTGCTCTTACTGGGATGTACCTCTACCATTTCAGCAGCAGCAACATGCTGCAACCACTTCCACCTATCAAGCAGCAAATTTTTACCTTCCCAGGCTTCATCCTAGGCTTGAGCCTCAGCTGCACTCAGCCACTCAAGCAAACACCAGGCAGAGGGTTCACACACACCAGTGTATGGCTGAACTGTCACATTTTCATTGTTTACACAAAGCTAACCTTGAGCCACCAGGAGGCAATGATGCAATTGCCCTTGCTGAAGAAATGTTCATTCAGTGTCTCATTATATTATTATTTTTTTAAAAAAACAGCATTCCTCCAAGTTCTTGCAAACAGGAGAAGTGTAACATTAACAAAAAGAGCAAGTTCCATGAAAGGAGCATGCCAAGAGCAGAGGGCAGACTCTCAAATACTTCACCTGCAAACTGCTCCCTAGCTGAGTTTTAGGTGTTGAGAGCAGCAACAGATAGGTCTGATATTCTAGTACTAGATCTAGAGACCCACCTGGTCCTTTGACACCACATGCCAGAGCCAAGGAGAGGCAGAGATGGCTGCAGCCAGCAAAGCTGAAGGAACTGATAAAGGAATGATAAAGGGAACTTGGCATCCTGGTCACCAAACTGGAAAAACACAGACTGGATGGGTGGAGCACTACTGGATAGGGAATTGGCTATATGGTGGCACACAGAGTGGTGATCAAGGGCACAATGTCCACCTGCAGACCAGTGCCAAGTGGCTCCCTCAGGGGTCAGCGCTGGCACCACTGCTGTGCAACATCTTTGTCAGTGCCATGGGCAGAGGAATCAGTGCAGCCTCAGCAAGTGTGCAGCTGGCACCAAGCTGTGTGGCACAGGCTAGAGGGCAGGGATGCATCCAGAGGGACCTGCACAGGCTGCAGAGCTGTGCCCAGGCCAACCTCAGGACATTCAACAAGGTCAAGTGAAAGGTGCCACACCTGGGTTGGTGCAATCCCAAACACAGCTCCAGGCTGGGTGGGGAATGGCTGAGAGCAGCCCTGAGGAAAAGGACCTGGGGGTCTGGGGTGGTGCAAAGCTCAAGATGAGGCTGCAGTGTGAGTGCAGCCCAGACAGCAACTGTGTGCTGGGCTGCAGCAAGAGCAGCTGTGGGCAGCAGGGCAAGGGAGGGGATTGTGCCCCTTGGCTCTGCTCTCCTCACACCCCACCTGCAGCACTGTCTGCAGCTCTGCAGCCCCCAGCACAAGCAGCACATGCAAGTGGTGGAGCCAGGGCAGAGGAGGCCACCAAGATGCAGCTGAGAGGGCTGCAGCAGCTCTGCTCTGAGCACAGGCTGAGAGAGTTGGGGCTCTGCAGCCTGCAGAGGAGAAGGCTGCCAGAAGACCTTGGAGTGGCCTTGCAGGGTCGGAAGGGGGCCTACAGGAAGTCTGGGGAGGGACCATTGACAAGGTCTTGTAATGGCAGGACAAGGGGGAATGGGTTTAAACTGGCAGAGGAGAGATTTCAACAGGATGTTAGGAGGAAGCAAGATATTGCTAGAGAGGCTATGGAGTCTCCTTTGAAGCCTTTCAAGGCCTCTCTGGATGTGTTCCTGTGTGACCTAAGCTAGATTGGATGGTCCTGCTGTGGCAGGGGGTTGGACTGGATGATCTCCTTGGGTTCCTTCCATCCTTTGACATCTTGTGAGCCTGTGAGCATTGACCCTGCCAGTGTAACAGGGCACAGTGGAACTGACAGCCTTTCCCCAGCCTGCTGAAAAGGACCAAACATTTCCACATACCTCGACACCAATCCATTTAATCCCTCCACCAATTCAATCATCAATGCCCAGACACAAAGCTGCTAAGAGCCAGTCAGGCTCTTTCCCAGCCTCGCATCAGCCATTTTCAGGAGGGCTATGCCCAGGCTGATGCAATGCAGCTTGAATCCAATGCCCTCTTTTGTAGCAATCACTGCTTTTGACAGGCCCTTTCTCTCTTAAAGCCTGTTCAGGAAAGCCTGATTCACACAGTTTGCTTTAGCTGGAGCAGGCAGCACACTCTAACAACTCTGAGCCAAACTATAAGGTGGAACACTTACCAGGGATCCCAGCTTTTGCAATAGCAGCTGCAGCATGGTCCTGGGTGGAGAAAATGTTGCAGCTTGACCATTGTACCTGGAAAAGAACCCAAGTTTTGTTTGCTGAACAAAGTTCTGAGATACCAGGCACTCATTCAGACACAGGAGCTTAAAAGGCAGCAAGAGCAGAATGGCCTAAGAGTGCAGATTCCTGCTTTTGCAAGTAGCTCTGCAAAGTGAAGGTGAAAACCAAGTATGTGACAAGGCCAGGAAAAATCATGTCCCCCTTGGGAGAGGACACAATGGAGCCTCAGATGTACCACATGCTCTGCCATCTCCTCACTCACAAGAGCTTCTGCCAGACAAGACAGTGCACAGAATCAGAGAACCAGCCAGGGATGGAAGGGACCACAAGGATCAGCCAGTCCCAACCCCCCTGCCATGCCCAGGGACACCCTACCCTAGAGCAGGCTGCCCACAGCCTCTGCCAGCCTGGCCAAAAACACCTCCAGGGATCTGGCCCCAAACACCTCCCTGCAGGGGCAACCCATTCCAGCCTCTCACCACTCTCATGCTCAACAACTTCCTCCTCACCTCCAGTCTGAATCTCCCCACCTCCAGCTTTGCCCCACTCCCCCTAGTCCTGTCACTCCCTGATAGCCTAAAAGGTCCCTCCCCAGCTTTTCTGTAGCCCACTTCAGATCCTGGAAGGCCACCAGAAAGTCACCTGGGAGCCTCCTCAGCCCCAACTCTTTCAGTCTGTGCTCACAGCAGAGGTGCTGCAGCCCTCTGAGCATCCTCATGGCCCTACGTGGCTTGCATTCACCTACAGCTCCTCATGAAGTGCAGAGGAGGGGGAGTTTACAGAAGTTTTGGCCAACAAAATTCAGATTTTCAGCACAGCCTCACAGTGAGTGTCCACTGAGGGAGAGGGACATGCAGCAACACACCTGATGCTGCACTCAGCAGAGCCAGAAATGAAGCTGAAACAACATCCTCCAGCAAGGGGCATTCTCCAAGCTTATGCTCACTCAACTCTCACTCCCTGCTCCAGCCTGTGCTGGTTTGAGGCTAATTGGAGGATGTAAGCTTCTCCAGCTGAGCTATGTGGTTTTCACACAGATTTTCTTACCTAGGCTCAAGCACCTAAAAAAAGCAACAGCACGCTGCAGAGAAGCATCTGCAGACCTGTTGTAGCTCCCCAGGCAGGTACAGAAACCATAAAATGGGTTAGGCTGAAAGGGAACTCAGAGCTCAGCTACTCCACTACCCCCTGCCATGGGACAGGACATCTCTCAGCCACATTTGGTTACCTTAAACATCTCCAGGGAAGCAGCAGCCACAACCTCTCTGGGCAACCTATTCCAGTCTCACCACCCTCATACTGAAGAGCTTCTACCTAAGCTCCAGTCTAACCCTGCTCTCCCTCAGCTGCAAACCATTGCCTCTAGTCTTGTTGCTGGACACCCTTACAAAAGGGTGCCCAGGGAAGTTGTGGCTGCTCCCTCCCTGGAGGTGTTCAAGGCCAGGCTGGATGAGGTCTTGAGCGACCTGTTCTAGTGGGAGGTGTCCCTGCCTATGGCACAGGGGGGTTGGAACTGGCTGAGCTTTGAGGTCTCTTCCAACCAAAACCATTCTATGATTCTACAAAAAGGTCCTTCTGTAGACAGACCAAACGCTCAGAGGAGCTCTCTGCTCCCTACAGGGCTGACTGGCAGGGGTTTGCATGCCCATTTGTAACAGAGCTTGAGCAGAGGGCATTAAAACACAGCTCAGACACTCATCTTACTGCATCAACAACTGACACCTGAAAGCAAGGGCTACAGGGGGAAGCAACTCACCTGAGCCTGAAAAAAACCCAACACCTGTCAGAGAAAAATGTATCTGGAAGAAGCACAGGGAAACCAAACCCAGGACCTCCAGCATTGCACCTCCTCACCTGGGGTTTTTCTGAAGCTCCCTTCCTATCAGTGCAATGACATCAGGAGGGGCCATGAAATTTGGTTTATACAGAATGCCTAGACCCTGAATATAAGACATAGATCACTTTTAGCTCTGCATCCCCCCTCCATCTATGACATCAGTTTGTGACAATGCCAGACTGACTGACACACCTGCTGGGCTCGAGTCCAACATTCACATCACTGGTTATGGACAGGATGCATTTCTATGATAACTTCAGTGTATACTCTGAGTATTGCTATTTATTCTGGTTTTGCTAAGCTGGCCAAAAAAAAAGGACACCAAAATCACTATGCTGCAGTGAGTCACAGGCTCATGATACAGGTTATGGTCCCATCAGGTTTACTCCTTGCTTCCAGGCAAAGCTCTGGCAGAAAAGGTGAACCAGGGCCAAATCCAAACTCAAGTCAAACTTGCAGGCATCAGCGCAAGGAAGGAGCTGCCACAAGAGCACACATCCTAAAGATACAACCATAACTTATGTTTAGAGGAATCAGCTTCTGCAGGAGCCTGCCCTTGACTCTGCTCTTGTGAGACCCCACCTTGAATACTGTGGCCAGTTCTGCTCTCCCCACCATAAGAGTGGCATAGATCTGCTAGAACAAGTTCAAAGCAGGTCACAAAGATGATTCAGGGTCTGGAATGCCTCTGCTGTGAGGCTAAGGGAATTGGGATTGTTCAGCCTGGAGAAGACTCCAGAGGGACTTAGAATTGTCTTCCAACAGCTGAAGGGAACTTACAGGAAGGCTGCAGAGGGACTTTTTGGAAGTGTCACAGGGGAGATTCATGTTGGACATCAGGAGGAAGTTTTGCACAAAGAGTGGTGAAATACTGGAACAGGCTATACTTGAGGCCTCATCCCTGGAGACATTCAAGATCAGACCTGATGTGGCCCTAGGCAGCCTGATCTAGTTGGAAGTATCCCTGCTGAGTACAGAGGGATTGAACAAGATGAACTTTGAGGGTCCCTTCCAACCCAATGCACTCTGTGAATGTGTAAATCCCAGAGTGTCCCTGGGCAGCCTGAGTTGAGGACACTAAACTTCAAGAAAGAATTTCAGCTCACATAGGCACTTAGCATAATCCAGCCTCAAGTCCCAGTCAGCTCCTTGCTCAGCACACAAGCTGTGTGGATTGTGCTCAGATGCTTGGCTCCCCCTCATGCCCTGTGCAGCAAGCATTCAGCCAGGTTTGGACTCCACTCAGCCAGCAAGGCAGAGGACACAGTGCAGTAAATGGCTTATAAGCATCTCAGTCTCAACTATGGACCAGAGGAACTGGTCCACAGGCACACAACAAATCAGTGGAGTTGCCAGTCCTCAAATCAGCCTCCCTGTTGTTCTCCTGCACAGCTCCACAGCCAGCATGAGTTCTCAGAAAGCTCCATCAGTTTTTGCTGACATCACCAGGGCACAGTGTGGCTCTTAATACAGGCTAATCCTTGCTGGAGGCACTCACCAGAGCTGTGGCATTAGGCACGGCACAACAGTGTGGGAGCAGCCACCAGCACTGCTGCTCAGGGTGCTGCACACACAGCTGATAGGGCTGCTGAAGTCAGCAACCCAGCACACAACAGACACTCATGAAGATGCCCAAAGAGGGCCTACAGGAAAGCTAGGGAGGGAGCTTTGAGCAGCAATGACAGGCAATGGCTTTGAGCTAGAAGAGGGGAAATTTAGACTGCATTATGAAGAAATTATTTCAGTTGAGGCTGGGGAGACACTGGCACAGGTTGCCCAAGGAGGCTGTGGATGCCTTCTCCCTGGAGGTGTTTAAGGCCAGGCTGGAAGAGGCCTTGAGCAACCTGGGCTGGTGGGAGGTGTCCCTGCCCATGACAGGGGGGCTGGCTGCTCTTTTAGGTCCCTTTCCATTCAAACCATTCTATGATTCTACACAGCCTGCCCAGAGGGAAGACTCATCTCACACTCCCAGAAGTGAATGCTTTTCACTTCAGGAGAGAAGATCTACTCCATCCACCTGGAGACCGCAGCACAGCTGCTTCCAAAAAGCACAGGCATCGGCCAGGATGCCCCCAGGCAGCTGCACAGGGAAAACAAGAAGCTCAGAGAGACTTTACCTCAGCTCCCAGTGCTATCAAGGTCTCTATGAGAACTGCTGTCTGCACTGTCATGTGAAGGCACCCAGCAATCCGTGCCCCTTTCAGAGGCTTTGATGCAGCATACATCTCCCTCATCTTCATCAGCCCTGGCATCTCATTCTCTGCGATCTCAATGGCCTTGCGACCCCAGTCTGCAAGGCTGATGTCAGCTGCAAGACAAAGAAGGCAGGTGTCAGAGATTCAGCAGTGGGGACCTTAGTTCACACACTTGAGGACAGGCATTGGCTGCAACAGCTGAACTCAACACTCAGGAACAGCTGGGAGAGAGAGCTGGAGAGAAAATGGGCTCTGTCCCAGTTTTGGTTTTTATTTTTTTAATTACAGCACACAGGCTTTCAAACAAGTTCAAACCAAACCTAACAGCCCTTCTGAAAACAAGTATGCTCCTGTACCAGCATAGCAACCAGCTCTGACCTGTGGTGCAGACATCTGGGCCCTGTTAGCTGAGTAAGTCCCATCATTAAGCTCTCCCTCTCATGAATACTGCCCAAGGGCCTGACACTTCCGAAGAAGTTTTACTTCCAGGCTATTAAGACTTCCAAGGAGTGGGGGGTGCCTGTCTGGCAGTAGATTCCCCGCATAAGAACACCTCTGGCATGCTCCCTGCCGAGTGCACCAGCAGCCAAACCCAGCCCAGCTCCTCCTGAGAGCGAGGCTACAGGGATCCTACCCCTCTGCATCCACAAAGGCTACTTCCAAAGCACCCTGACTACCTCGGGTGCAAGTCTGCTTCTGCCTTTGTGTAAAGGCTCTGTAGAGCAGGTCTGCAAAAAGCAGACCAAAGAGACTTCCGACAGGCCAGCTCACAGCAGGGCAATACTGCACTCACCACGGGTGCTGAGACCAGCCTAGAAAAGGCGAGAATCAAACAGCGACTGCCGAGATGCACCACCGGGCAGCACCAGCCAACACCAAGCGCCCCTCTCACTCAGCCTGCTCTTTCAGCAGCTTTAGACCGTTTCTCTCAAGCTCACACTTTTCTTTCACCTGCCTGCTGAGCACAGACCCTTTAAAGCACCCGGGAACGGCAACACCTGGGAGCAGCCCCACATTCAGCACAGGCAAGCGAATTGCTTCTCCCTAGAGAACAAAGCCTTGGGGCCACAGAGGCTACTGCCTGCATCTCAGCTAAACTGCCGCACAGCCTCCGCATCAACCGGAGGCTGAACGCCCACAGGCAACGGAAGGACCACGGAAAGTACATCGAGAGGGTCCCGAATCTTACCCCTCTTTAGAGCTCAGTACTTTCACCAAAGCCACTTTTAAAATGTACACATATATATAAATATGTTGTAGCACTTTCGGTTCAGAGGCTCCACATCAAGTCGTTTATGAACCTAAGCATCACAGCCTAAAATCCTTCTCATCTAACTTAGCCTTCAAAAAGCACATAGGTAAAAACCGGGTGNCAGCCAAGGGCTTCTTTCTGATGGGCAGGCAGAGCAGGCTGGGGACGGCGCAGCCGAACTTAGCCACGCCGAGGGCTCCCGGGCAGGGAAGCAGTAAAATCGCGAGTGGAAACCCCACGGGTGCCGCGCTGAGGAACGAGGCAGCGGCTGCAGAGAGCCCAGGCAGCCCCTCCAGAAACCACCTTCCTTCTCGCCTTGCAGCACGGTGCAAGCGCAGCCCGACCCACACCGCAGAGAGGCTTTCAGGCTCGGATTCTCCGCCTGCCATGCTGCCCGCATGGGCAATAGGCCACTTCGGAGCCGCGGCCCAGCCCAGCCCCGC
>VWZI01003762.1:24135-52693 GCA_013396835.1 Psilopogon haemacephalus | reverse complement strand
CTCACCCACTTTGTACGGCAGCCTGTCCGACATGCTGGCGGCTGGAGGAGCGGGCGCAGGAGAAGGCGGAGGCGGCCCCGAGCGCGCCTTAAGTAGAGGAGGAGCCAGAGCCTGCGTGGGGCGGGGCGCGCCGCGGGCTGCGCGCAGGGGATGCGCCGGAGACTGCCCCTTCGCCGTGTGCCCCTTCGGGATGTGCCCCTTCGCCGTGTGNGCCCCGCACCCCGGCGCGGCAGGCCCGGCAGGCTGCGCTAGCCGCGGGCAGCCGCCGGAGCCCCGCGGAGCAAGCAGGGCCCGGGTCGCACCACTCACCCACTTTGTACGGCAGCCTGTCCGACATGCTGGCGGCTGGAGGAGCCGGCGCAGGAGAAGGCGGAGGCGGCCCCGAGCGCGCCTTAAGTAGAGGAGGAGCCAGAGCCTGCGTGGGGCGGGGCGCGCCGCGGGCTGCGCGCAGGGGATGCGCCGGAGACTGCCCCTTCGCCGTGTGCCCCTTCGGGATGTGCCCCTTCGCCGTGTGCCCCTTCGGGATGTGCCCGCCGGAGCCTGTCCCATCGCCGTGTGCCCCGTTCGGGATGGGCCCGCCGGAGCCTGTCCCATCGCCGTGTGCCCCGTTCGGGATGTGCCCGCCGGAGCCTGCCCCTTCGCCGTGTGCTTCTTCGGGATGTGCCCGCCGGAGCCTGCCCCTTCGCGATGTGCCCCTTCGCCATGTGCCCGCCGGAGCCTGCCCCTTCGCCGTGCGCCCCTTCGCGATGTGCCCCTTCGCCGTCTGCCCCTTCGGGATGTGCCCTTTCGCCGTGTGCCTGCCGGGGCGTACCCCTTAGGGATGTGCCCGCGGGGTTGTGCGCGTAGGGGCCGCGCTGGGTGATGCCCACTCGCGATGTGCCCGCCAGGTTGTGAGCGTTGTGGCTGCGCCAGGATATGCCCATTCAGGATGTGCCCGCGAGGTTGTGCGCATAGGGGCCGCGCTGGGTCGTGTCCACTCGTGATGTGCCTGCCGGGTTGTGCCCCTTAGGGATGTGCCCGCCAGGTTGTGTGCGTAGGTGCTGCACCGGGTCATGCCCATTCGGGATGTGCCCGTAGGGGCCGCGCTGGGTGGTGCCCACTCGCGATGTGCCCACCGGGTTGTGAGCGTTGTGGCTGCGCCGGGTCATGCCCATTCGGGATGTGCCCGTAGGGGCCACGCTGGGTGGTGCCCACTCGCGATGTGCCCGCCGGGTTGTGAGCGTTGTGGCTGCGCCGGGTCATGCCCATTCGGGATGTGCCCGTAGGGGCCGCGCTGGGTGGTGCCCACTCGCGATGTGCTCGCCGGGCTGTGCCCATTCGGGATGTGCCCGCGGTGTTGTGAGCGTTGTGGCTGCGCCGGGATATGCCCATTCGGGATGTGCCCGCAAGGTTGTGCGCATAGGGGCCGCGCTGGGTCGTGCCCACTCGTGATGTGCCTGCCGGGCTGTGCCCATTCGGGATGTGCCTGCAGGGTTGTGAGCGTTGTGGCTGCTCCGGGATATGCCCATTCGGGATGTGCCCACAAGGTTGTGCCTGTAGAGGCCGCGCTGGGTGATGTCCACTTGCGATGTGCCAGCCGGGCTGTGCCCATTTGGGATGTGCCCACCGTGTTGTGAGCGTTGTGGCTGCGCCGGGATATGCCCATTCGGGATGTGCCACGCTGGGTGGTGCCTACTCGCGATGTGCCTGCTGGGCTGTGCCCATTCGGGATGTGCCCGCCGGGTTGTGCGTGTAGGGGCCGCGTGGGGCTGTGCCCACTCGGGACGTGCCCGCAGGGGTGTGCCCATATGGGCTGTGCCCATTCGGGATGTGCCTGCCGGGTTGTGCTGGTTTGGGATGTGCCCGCCGAGGTCGGGCATCTGCGGCTTTGCCGGGCTTGCAGGGCTGGCTTATCCTCTGATGCGCCTTCCCTGTGACCAGAGTGGCACTCAGAGTCCCTCGATGTCCCTAGAAGGGGCTGCTCCAGTATCATCGTGAGCTCCAGAGGTCTCTGCTGCCCCAGGGACCTGAGTGAGCCCTAGACCCAGAGCCCAGGCAAGCCCTGGCACCCAGCCAGTGACACCCGGAGCAGCCTTGTGCCCCACCACTCCCGTTGCCAGGACAGGCGTTGAAGCCACACAGAACCAAAGAGGGTCTCAGGGCAGCCCTGGTGCCCGTGGAGCCAGTGTGGGCAGTGCTGGGGCAGCACACTGTCCCGCTTCCCCAAGATGCTGGGGACATCCTATGGGCTGGTCAATGCGAGCAGTCACTGTGTCACACAGACCCTTTGCTGCAGCAGGGCCGAGGGCAGTGGAGAACTCAAGCAGGCTGGCGAGCCCGGGCAGCACCTGGGGAGGTGCCACATAGCCATTGCCAGGGCACAGCATGTGGGTCGCTCTATCTGCCTGGACCTTGGACCTGCCTGTGGCCTGTTCCTCCCTCCAGCCTTCAGCCAGCCTGCCAGGAGCAGGGCAGGGACAACATGGGCAGTTCTGCCAGCCCCTGCCCCCCTGCCACAGCCAATGCCTGCTGCACATGCAGGAGGCAGAGCCCTGCCTCAGCCTTGCTTGGGGGTCAGGCACTCGTTTGTTCCTGTTCGAACATCTAGAACAGGTTATTCACAAACCTTGGTCATAATCTGGGGCAAACTTTGCAATCAGGGTGCTGTAAACCTCTCCTGCTGACAGAGGTGACATTTAAACTGGATGCTAGGAGGAAAGTTCTTTACAGTGAGGGTGGTGAGATACTGCAACAAGGTTGCCAAGGGAGGTTGTGGAGCACAGAAACACAGAATCTGATCAAAGACCCCAACTGGAGCACTGTGTACAGTTCTGGAGCCCCCAGCGTGAGCAGGACATGGAAGTGCTGGAGCCAGTGCAGAGGAGGCCACCAAGATGCTGAGAGGGCTGAAGCAGCTCTGCTCTGAGGACAGGCTGAGAGAGTTGGGGCTCTGCAGCCTGCAAAAGAGAAGGCTTCCAGGAGACCTTGGAGTGGCCTTGCAGGATCTGAAAGGGGCTCCAAGAAGGCTGGGGAGGGACTATTGACAAGGACTTGTAATGACAGGAGGAGGAGGAATGGGTTTGAAGTGGCAGAGGGGAGGTTGATACTGGATGTTAGGAGGAAGTTGTTTGCAGTGAGGGTGGTGAGACACTGGCACAGGTTGCCCAGGAAGGTTTTCCTGATGCTCTGCTCTAGGTTAATACTTCTAGCAATGTATACAACTGTCCAGACAGACAGCCTGGAGAAGGAGCCAATCTGCAGTGCCTCCTGTATGCTTCTGCAGAATTGCTCTGTGGTTCTGAAGCACTGTTCCTATGGGGACAGGCTGAGGGAGTTGGGGCCCTGCAGCCTGGAGAAGAGGCTCCAGGGAAACCTTAGAGCAGCCTTCCAGTACCTGAAGAAGGTTATGGGAGAGCTGGTGAGGGACTTGTGACAAGGGCTTGTAGTGACAGAATGAGGGGCAATGGCTTTTTGCTAGGAGAGTGGAGATTGAGACTGGAGATGAGGAAGAAATTCTTTAGGGTGAGGGTGGGAAGAGACTGGCACAGGTTGCCGAGGGAGGTTGTGGAGCATAGAATCACACAATGTGATCAAAGACACACATTGTGTGATTCTGTGCTCCACAACCTCCCTGGAGCTGTTGAGGGCCTGGCTGGCTGAGGCCTTGAGCAACCCTGGGCTGCTGGGAGGTGTCCCTGTCCATAGCAGGGAGTTTGGAACTGGATGATCTTTAAGGTCCCTTCCAACCCAACCCATTCTATGACTTTATGATCTCATGTTTAAGTAGTTAGTGCCTTGCCCACTCATGTAGACCTTGGTCCTTTCACTGTTGCTGTCACTAGTGGATTTGGGACACCAGGTGGCACAAGTTAGGGTCAAAATGGATGGAATAGGATGTAGAAAAGGAGGAGGAACAGGAAACTAAAGGGAAAAGCACAAAACCCCAGTGCCTAACAGAGTACATGAAACAATAACAGGATGTTCTTCATCTTATACATCCTGTCACAGTTTCATTTACTGCAAGAGTTTGAGTAGGGAAGGTCTGGGGTAAGTGACAGTCACTGAGAAGCTGTGAGACTCAGGTGGAAAAAAATCACTTAAAAATGGGAATATGACATTCCTTTAGAACTATTTTTTTTTTAAGGAAGATTTCAAAGGTCCATAGATTCATAGAGTGGTTTGGGTTGCAATCCACTGCTTCCCTTGGGAGATGATTCCAATGTCAACATTTTCTGGACATTTTCTTCTGCAGTGCAATAGGAATGTCCCCAGCAGGAACTTGTCCCCATCAGCTCTTGTCTTTTCCATAGATCTCCTTGTCAAAAGGGAGCCTCCATCCTCTTGATAGCCTCCCTTTCTGTACTGGTCCATAGTGGTAAGGTCTCCACTAAGCCTTCTGTGCTCAAGGCTGAACAAACCCCATAGCTCAGTTCACCCTTACCCATAAGGAGCACAGAATCAATACTGCTAGCACTAGGCACTCTATGTAGAGGGCAAGTACAGTGGTGATGCAGCTAAATGATTCCATGGTCAGTGCCACAAGGTGCCTAATGTAGGTTGCAGCTGTGATGTGCAGCACTGCCATCTTCTCAGTGCTTTGCTCTGTAGCCTTACAGCTTGTGAGAGCCCCAGCCAGCAGCTGAGGGCTGCAGCAGCCTTCCTACATGGATGCTGGATGAGTCATGCTGCTAATTTAGCTCAGTAGGGGTCCCATGTGAACTGGAGCCCTCCCTGGTTGTGCCTTAAATTGGCTTTTAATAGAGTGCTGCTGTGGGTAGCATAGGCATACACTTAGAGTACACACAAAGATGTTACCGCTCATTGAATCATTAAGATTGGAAGAGACCTTTAAGGTCATTAAGTGCAATCATAACCCAGCTACCATGGCCACTAAGCTGTATCCTGAAGCACCACATCTGCATTCTTCTTGAACACCTCCAGGAGGGTGACCTCCCTGGGCAGCCTGTTCCAACCCCTGACCACTCTTGCAGCAAAGAAAAAATTCCTCAACTCCAACCTAACCCTCCCCTGGCACAATTTCAGGCCATTTCCTCTCATCCCATCACTAGTTACCTGAGAGAAAAGATCAACACCACCTTCACTACAACCTCCTTTCAGGGAGTTGTAGAGAGCAGTAACATCTCCCCTCATCCACTCCTCGTATGATGCCCTCCAAACCCTTCATCAGCCTCATTTCTCTGGACACACTCCAGGGTCTCAGTGTCTTTCCTCTGCTGTGGCATTCAGAACTGAACCCAGCAGTCAAGATGTGGCCTCACAGGGTCTGAATACAGGGGGCACAGTTACTTCCCTACTACTCATGACCTCACCATTGCAGATCCAGTCCTGGATGCTGGTGGCCTTCATGGCCACTGTCTCGTGTTCAGCTGCTGTCAACCAGCACCCCCAGATCCTTTTCCATCAGGCTGCTCATGCTGCAAGTGAGTTCCTCCTCCCTGCCTCAAGCACAGAGTGAGACATGCATTGCCTCCTGTGCTTGCCTCAAGTCCTTCTCAATGTCGTTTCCTGCTCACTGTCACCTGGTGCAGCAGTGCAGAATAGAATCATAGAATCACAGAATCAGTCAGGGCTGGAAGGGACCACAAGGATCAGCCAGTCCCAACCCCCCTGCCATGCCCAGGGACACCCTACCCTAGAGCAGGCTGCACACAGCCTCTGCCAGCCTGGCCAAAAACACCTCCAGGGATCTGGCCCCAAACACCTCCCTGCAGGGGCAACCCATTCCAGCCTCTCACCACTTTCATGCTCTACAACTTCCTCTTCACATCCAGCCTCAATCTCCCCACCTCCAGTTTTGCTCCATTCCCCCTAGTCCTGGCACTCCCTGACACCCTCAAAAGTCCCTCCCCAGCTTTCTTGTAGGCCCCCTTCTGATACTGAAAGGCCACAAGAAGGTCACCTGGGAGCCTCCTCTTCTCCAGCCTGCACAGCCCCAACTCTTTCAGGCTGTGCTCACAGCAGAGCTGCTGCAGCCCTCTGAGCATCCTCGGGGCCCTTCTCTGCACACCTCCAGCTTGTCCACATCCCTCTTGTCCCAGGGGCTCCAGCACTGGATGCACTACTCCAGGTGGGCTCTCAGCAGAGCACAGCAGAGGAGCAGAATCACCTCCCTGGCCCTGCTGCCCACACTGCTCCTGCTGCAGCCCAGCCTCTGCTTGCCTTTCTGCCCTGCAAGTGCATAGTGCCCCTGAGATCTGGGTCAATTAATGCTATCTTCATCCCCAGCAACATTTCTACTTCTGTGGCAAGCATTAGCACGATGATGGCCATACCACTTGTCCCAGGGAGGTTAAATTCAACACACCCCAGATTCACTGCAGTTAACTTTCTACACTGCAGCCCCTTCAAGCTCCAGAAGAACAAGTGAGCCATGCCCTTGGAATGGCAGCAGGGTGGGTGCCACCACTGTAGATGGCATTCAGCAGCAGGATCGATGGGGCTCTGAGCAACCTGACTGTGCTTTGGTACTTCTGTGATTCTCCTCTCCTCAGTAAAGGTTTCTGTACTTCACCAGGTCCTGATTTTGTGTGTATGGTACCATCCACTTCCCATCATCAACTGCCCAACAGAGGGCAGAGGAAGCCTTCATATTGACTCCTCTGTGACAGCACAGCAGCATTCCACTAGGTTTGGTGCGACCCAGATGGTGCCTTTGGAGAAGAGCAGGGATAGTCCAAGGGTGAAAAGTAAGCTGTGTTTTGCTGCAAGAACACTGGAAATGATTTACTTGTGAGCAGGCTCTCTGCACACACCAAAGCAAGAACCAGAAGGTAACAAATGAACTGGTAGGAAGGGAAGCTTGGAGTAAATTTACCTCTTGCCATTTATTTTCCTTATGCCTTCAATAAATGAAAGGGACCTACAAAAAAGCTGGGGAGAGACTTTTTAGGCTATCAGGTAGTGACAAGACTAAGGGGAATGGAGCACAGCTGGAGGTGGGGAGATTCAGCCTGGAGGTGAGGAGGAAGTTCTTCAACATGAGAGTGCTGAGGGCCTGGAATGGGTTGCCCAAGGAGGTGGTTTAAACTGGCAGGGGGAAGACTGAGGCTGGATGTCAGGAAGAAGTTATTTACAGTGAGGGTGATGAGACACTGGCACAGGTTACCCAGGGAGGCTGTGATCAAAGATCACATTCTGTGATTCTGTCATCCACAACCTCCCTGGAGGTGTTTAAGGCCAGACTAGATGAGGCTGTGGGCAGCCTGCTCTAGGGTAGCGTGTCCCTGGGCATGGCAGGGGGGTTGGGACTGCCTGATCCTTGTGGTCTCTTCCAGCCCTGACTGATTCTAGGATTCTAAGTTGTGCAGTATGAGGTGCTGAGGTTCTGGGAGAGGTTGCCCAGGGAGGTGTTTGCAGCCAGGCTGGCAGAGGCTGTGGGCAGCCTGATCTAGGGTAGGGTGTCCCTGGGCATGGCAGGGGGCTTGGAACTAGATGATCCTTGTGGTCCCTTCCAACCCCGACTGATTCTATGATTCTAAGTGGAAAAACCACCAAGTTTTGTTTCTTAGAGGAAGCCTGGGGCCAGCCTGTTACACCAGGGGCTGGGTCAGACACCAAGAGGCTCTGAGCTGGTGGTAAGTCAGTACAACGTCATCTTCTCCTCCCTCTCACAGTTGCAGCAAGCATACCATGAACTGTGGAGCCAGCCCTGAGCCTTGCAGAGCAAGTTTAACCAAGTGAATTCTCCCTTAATCCAGCCTGGGAAACAATGAGCACTGCACTTGGTATGTTAATGGCATCTGATGGGACTGATCCAGCAACCTCCCCGCCCCTTGCTGTTACTCACCTGAAGCTTGCAATTCAGCTGCCCAATTACTTAGTGCACACTGAGCAGGAGAAAGGTTGGATGCAGCCAGGCTCTGCTCAGTGATCTCCAGTGACAGGCCAAGGGGCAGTGGGTGCAAGCTGGAGCAGAGCAGGTTCCACCTGAAGATAAGGAAAAAAATTTTCACTCTGAGGGTGCTGGAGCCCTGAAGCAGGCTGCCCAGAGAGGCTGTGGAGGTTGTGGAGGCTTTAAAAACCTGCCTGGTTTTTCAAAACCTGCTCTAGGTGATCCAGCTCTGGCAGGGGGTTGGACTCGACGACCTCTAGAGGTGCCTTCCAACCCCTGCCATTCTGTGCTTCTGTGAAATGGTGAATGAGCACAATCAGCACTCAGCAAGGGACATTCAAAGCCTGTGAGCTTCCTTGCAGTCCAAGGCCACATTTGGTTAAGAGATCTTGTTCAGAGGGATGGTGCTGCAGCTCCAAGGCACAGACAGACCTACACACAACTTGACCTCTTAACAGGACTGATATCTTGGGCAGCTTTGTTCTTTGCAGTGGAGGGCATTGGTGTATCCTGGTACGAAAACTGCATAAGATAAAGAAAGTACAGACCCCTGCAGCTGAGAAAGGCTTCTAAAGAACTCACGAGGACCAGCAGCCCATTAGCTTTCTTTGGCTTTGGATCAAGCCCCAGGTACTGCAATTGCATCTTCTCTCTTTGCATTAGTTTAGACCCTGCCTTTATGAGCATCTGCTCTGCTCAGAAACATGAGCTGAGCTGATTTATACCAGAGCAATTGGCAAGGAGGTAAACCACTTAGAGGGTGAATCAGCCTTTCTGAGGTAGATAATTTACCACTGTATAAACGAGGGAAGTTATCAGGGTGGGACAGGGATAAGTCTGGCTCTAAACAAGATAAAGGCTGCCTCTCTACTAGCATCTCCATTTCAAGAGCTTTTCTCAAGGAGCCTGCTAGAAGCAGACATCCCTCACCTTGGCACTGACCAAATGCTTGTGCTCCTGTCACAGAATCATGGAATCACAGAATTGTCAGGGTTGGAAGGGACCACAACCATCATCCAGTTCCCACACCCCTGCCATGGGCAGGGACACTTCCCACTAGATCAGGTTGCCCAGAGCCACATCCAGCCTGGCCTTAAAGTCTTCCCAGGGATGAGGCTTCCACCACCTCCCTGGGCAACCCATTCCAGGCTCTCACCACCTTCATGCTGAAGAACTTCTTCCTAAAGTCTAATCTCAGTCTCTCCTCCTCTAGCTTGGATCCATTCCCCCCACTCCTATCACTGCCTGACACCCTCAGAAGTCCCTCCCCCAGCTTTCCTGTAGCCCGCTTCAGATACTGAAAGGCCACAATAAGTTCACCTTGGAGCCTTCTCCTCTCCATACTGAACACCCCCAATTCTCTCAGCCTGTCCCCATAGCAGAGCAGCTCCAGCCCTTCAATGCTGGCAATTAACCCCCATCAAACCCTGTCACAGAATGTCCTTGGTAACAAATACCATGAGTCACAGGCAGCCAAGCACCAGCTTGCACCAGCAGCCTCTCTGTGAAGGAATCCCAGCTCCAGCAGCACAACTGCTGCACATGAACAGCCTGAGTACCAGGATGAGCTGACTTGCTGACCAGCCTCACATCAAGATGCTTTTCCAAGCCACCAAGCCAAGCAAAAACTGCGTCCACCACCTCCCTGGGCAGCCTGTGCCAGCATCTCACCACCCCCATGGTGAAGAACTTCTTCCTTTAAGAGTCCTGGATGCAGCATGCCGAGAGCAAAGCTGCAACTAGAATGCAAGTGGTGCCTGTGGGTACCCTGCATTTGCACCACGCTGTCTCACCATGCTCCCAGCTGACCTGAAAGCTGCTTGCAAAGTCTGTGCTGGTAAAAGCTTCAGTGAGCCATCAGCTAAAAAATACAGTGTGTTTCCTCTAGCCCAGCACCAGCATTCCATATCTTCTCCTGGAAACTCCCAGATTTATGGTGCCACACTCTTCAGACCCAGGGGAAAAATAATGTTCAGCCTTTTGTGCGGGGAAGAGAGGAACAATTTTCCCAGCACCGTGTCCTTCCTCTAAAACCACCTATCTTGGTTGTGTCATTTCCGTTCTCCAGACACCTAATCACTCCTTCCCAGTCCTCTGATTATGCACTGTGGAGCAATTGAGTAATAAAATACTTCATTAAATAGTCTCATGTCTTTGTTTCACCCTTTAATTAGACTACTCTTAAGTAATAACAGTTCCTCACCAACCAAGCAAGGGGGCCTGTTCATTCCTTCTCCAGGTAACATGAAGCAGTTTATCTTTTCCCACTGGTGTTTTCCTAAATCAAATGGACCAATTCTGATTTATTAAGTCAGTGACAAAGGGCAGATTTAGACTGGATATTAGAAAGGAATTCTTTACAGTGAGGGTGGGGAGACACTGACACAGGTTGCCCAGGGAGGTTGTGGATGCTCCCTCCCCGGAGGTGTTCAAGGCCAGGTCAGGTGAGGCCTTGGGTAACCTGTGCTGTTGGGAGGTGTCCCCACACATGGCAAGGGGTTGGAACTGGATGATCTTCAAGGTCCCTTCCAACCCAAAGCATTCTCTTGTTCTACAATGCCACTGTTGTTCTCATGAGTGAAATCATCAAACCAGACTCTGCTAACAGAGCAGCACAACAAAAATCCTTTTTCTTAGGGAAGGCAGTTTCAAGGTAGTAAGACTGATTTCAAAATAGGAAGCATTTGCTGTTAGGGTCTCAGAACACTGGCACAGGCTGCCCAGAGAGGTTATGGAGTCTCCTTCTCTGGAGCTTTTCAAGGCCTGCCTGGGTGTGTTCTTCTGTAACCTGAGCCAGATTGTCTGATCCTGCTCTGGCAGGGGTGTTGGACTCGATGAGCTCTTTGGGTCCCTTCCAACCCAGGTGATTCTTTGATTCTGTGGTAGTTTCTGAGTCAGAACAATTGACCATTATCTGCCTGGAGAGTTTAATGCCTCCTTATGTAGGGTGTCCTGCTCTGGCAGGGGGGTTGGACTAGATGAGCTCTTGGGTCCCTTTCAACCCCTGGACATCCTGTAAGCTGAGATTTGCTGCAATAATTACCTGCTTAACAGACAGCTCCTCAAGACTCAGTTACAACTTTCTTGGTTTTTGGTTTTTTTTATATAAAGTGCTCTGAAATCCAGTAATGAAAAAAAAAAAGATGAGAAACCAAAATATTCCTGTATTCATAAATCATCAACTTTGCAAAGCCTTAGGTCAGACAGAAGTGTGAAGCCACTGGGAAAGGTTCGAAACAGCTTAGCAGCTAATAGGTGCTGATGGCATCTGATGACTATTCAACAGCCACTGTGTGATGCTGGCTTGGGGCTGTGCCTAGCACCAAGTGAGTAAGGATTCACACTGTCAGCATTGCTTCCATGGAAGGATTTCACTCTGGCTCTTCAGGACCAGCTTATGCTGTTGACTTAGCCACATTACAAGTTAGTGGCTGACCTGCTGAAGAGTTGCTCCACAGAGGAGAACCTTGGAGTCGCTGTGGACAGTATTATCCATGGGACAGCAATGTGCCCTGCTGGCCAAGGCGGCCAGTGGTATCCTCAGGTGCATTACAGGATCACAGGATCATCAAGAGAGTGAGGCCAGGGATTGTCCTCCCTCTACTCACCCCTAGCTAGACCAGATCTGAAATATTGTGTACAGTTATGGGATCTCCAGTTCAAGAGGGACATGGAACTATTGGAGACAGTTCAGTGGAGACATATGAGGATGATGAATGGACTGGAGCATCTGCCTGGTGAGGGAAAGACTGAGAGCCCTGGGGCTGTTTAGTTCAGAGAAGAGAAGGCTGAGAGGGGACATTGTTAGTATCTTCAACTGTCTGCAGGGTGGCTGGCAGGAGGATGGAGCCAGGCTCTTTTTGCAGTGATGTCCAGTGATAGGATGAGGTAAGCTCAATCACAGGAGATGCCCTGGAGCAGGCTGCCCAGAGAGATTGTGCAGTCTCCTTCTGTAGAGATCATCAAGACCCACCTACATGTGTTCCTCTGTGACCTGTACTAGGTGACTGCTTTGCAGGGGGTTTGGACTAGATGATCTCTGGAGGTCCTTTCCAACCCCTACCATTCTCTGGTCCTGTGATTAACAGACTGGGGCTGTGAGTGCAGGTGGACAGAAACCTTGGGAAACTCAACAAAGACAAGCATGGGTGGTCAAAGAGGGTTCTGAGTCTGGGAGGGAGTAACCCAAATTCAGCAGGTCATGAGGTCAACTACCTAGAAAGCAATTTGGTGGAAAAAGATGCTGGGAGCCTGTGAAAGAGTAGGAGTGTCCCTGTGACAAAGAAGAGTAACTGAATCCAGGGCTGTGCCATCAAGAGTGCAACCAGCAGGGTGAGATAAGAGAACCTTGCCCTTCCCTTTATTCTACAGTGGTAAGAATCCATCTGCTAGTGCTGGCTCCAGTTTTATGTCCCTGTGTAAAACAGGCACTGAGGTACCAGAGTCCAGCGGAGGTGACCAAGGTGATCAGGGGTGGGGCACAGGACACACGAGGAAAGGCTGCAAGAGATGATCCTGTTCAGCCTAGAGAAGGCAAAGAGAGGCTTACTGCTGTCTGCAGCTGCCCAGTGGGAGGGTATAAAAAAAAGAGCCCTACTCTTTACAGAGGTGCACAGGGGCAGGATGGGGGACAAGAAATGGAAGTTCCTACAAGTAAAATTCCAATTAGATACAAATTAAAAAAAAAAAAAAAAAACAAACAACATAATTTTGCAGGTTACCAAGCTCAAGCAGGGCAGGAAGATGCTGTGACCTTCTGCTTGAGGGTACTAGTCTCTCCACTGTGCAGCCTGCATAAAATGCACTAGGGAGGACCTTTTATGGTCATGTAGTCCACACACAATGCCTACAGGGACATCCCCAGCAAGATCAGGTTGCTGAGATCCCCATCAAGGTTGACCTTGATGGGCATTTGAACCCTTGAGGTTGCCAAGGATGGGGCCTCCCTGAGCAGCCTGTTCCCATGTTCCACCACCCTCATAGTAAAGAACTTCTTCCTAATGTCCAAACTAAATCTATATCTGCTCTGCTCTACCAGTGAGACACTGGAAAAGGTTGCCCAGGGAAACTGTTTCCCCCTCCCTGAAAATGTTCAAGGCCAGGTTGGACAGGGCCTTGAGCAACCTGGGCTAGGAGGAAGTTGGAATTAGATGATTGAATTGACTGTGGGCGATTGAAGAGGCAGGAATTATAAATTACGTAGCTTTTATAATTTCCAAAAGCCCCACCCACAATCTAGGTGTAAATTGGTTTAAGTCTGGGTTCTAATTCGTTTGGGAAAAGTCTTCCCAAGGATGCCTTTTCAGGTAATTCAGGGAAAATGAGAAAATTTGGGAAAGGTTTGGGCATGAAACAGCTTTGCCCTACTTACAAACAGGAGACAGTCTCTTGCATGGCAGTGTCCAGAGTCCAGTGCCTGCCAAAGTCCAAGATGAGTGTAGGCACAGCCTTCACCAAGCCATGATGGCCAAGCAAGGCAGGGGAAGGCCAGGGGTGCTCCGTGCTATTCCCACCAATGGCTGCAGTTTGCCCTTAGAGGCAGCTCCTGCAGCAAGAAGCCAGGATGCTCCTCAAGGTCCAGCTCAAAGTTCCTGCAAGGTTCGTGCAAGGTCTGTCTCCAGGTCCGTGTTCAAGTCCGTGCAGGTCCCAGTTCAAGTCCCAGTGCAGGTCCGACTCCAATCTGTCCAGTTGCCATATATATACTGGGGTGATTTGTTCCTTCCCTGTTCAAGCCCACGAGGGGTGGGAGAAGGTACTTTACATCTATTCCAAACCTCCAGGGACAGAGGTGGGGAGGGAGGAAGGCTGTTTCCTGCCCCATTCACACCTCCAGTGGAGCAGTGGACTTGGGTGTGCCCTGCCACACTTCACACCCCATTCAAACCTCCGGTGGGGCAGTGCCCTGCCCTGCCACAATGATTTTCAAGGTCCCTTCCAACCCAAACCACTTTATGGTTCAGTGATTCTATGTAAACTCCATCCTGCCTGAGTATCTTGCAGCTACAGAAGGTGTATGGAATAAGAAACCAATCAAGTACTCTCCTCCTTTCCCCAAGTACACAAACACCAGAAAGGTAAACTCTTGGCAGTGATATTCATCTGTGCTTGCCACGTTGTCCTGGCATGGATTCAGCATTTGTTGTTTCCCAACAGGCCATGTTTTTTAGCAGGGAAAATGATCTCTGAATGAGCATGAGTGTGAAGATTGCTCTGTGTTCATCTCGTCCTGGCAAGCACCAACTGCTCAGCAGCAGTCTGTGCACCTGGAATGTAGTCTTTTCCTAGGGAATTTTACAGAGCAGATGGTGCCAGCGGAACTTGACTTGAGGCATCTGAAGCTGAAAAGAGAAAGAGACAGAAAAGAGACAGTATCTGGAGTACTGTGTGCAGTTTTGCAGCCCCCACCACAAGAAGTACATGGAACTGTTGGAGAGAGTCCAGAGGAGGCCACAAAGATGCTGAGAGGGCTGCAGCAGCTCTGCTCTGAGGACAGGCTGAGAGAGCTGGGGCTCTGCAGCCTGGAGAAGAGAAGGCTGCCAGAAGACCTTGGAGTGGCCTTCCAATATCTGAAGGGGGGTCCAGGAGGGTTGGGGAGGGACTATTCACAAGGTCTTGTTACGACAGAACAAGGGGTAATGGGTTTAAACTCGCAGAGATGAGATTGAAAATGGATGTTAGGACAGACTGAAAGAGTTGGGGCTGAGGAGGANGAGGAAGTTGTTTGCAGTGAAGGTGGTGAGACACTGACACAGGTTGTCCAGGGAGGTTGCAGCTGCTCCCTATCTGGACATGTTCAAGGCCAGGCTGGATGAGACCTTGAGCAACCTTTCTAGTGGGAGGTGTCCCTGCCTATGACACAGGGAAGTTGGAACTGGCTGATCTTTGAGCTCCCTTCCAGCCTGAACCATTCTATGATTCCATGCTTAAAGCTGCTGGGCTGGAAGCACAATCAGTTTTCCCAAACGCCAGTCACAAGAGGAGGAAAAAAGAGTGACACAGAGGAGAGGCTTTGTGGTGTCCTTGAAAACAGGTACTGAATGTTATTAGTACACATCTGCTTCAGCAACCTTCACCCTGAAAACCTGCAAGCTGCAAAGGGCCACAGAAGCTGCCTAGGGATATGGACACCTCTGTTGAACTTCACGAGGCACAGGTGCATGCATGTGGGGTAGCACAGCTGGGGAGGGACTTTTCAGGGTGTGAGGTAGTGATAGAACTTGGGGGGGGGATGGGAATGGATCCAAGCTGGAAGAGAGGAGATTGAGATTAGCTGTTAGGATTCCCCACGTGGAGTACTGTGTGCAGTTCTGGAGCCCCCAGCACAAGAAGGACATGGAACTGCTGGAGAGAGTCCAGAGGAGGCCACGAAGATGCTGAGAGGGCTGCAGCAGGCTGAGGGAGTTGGGACTTTTCAGCCTGGCGAAGAGAAGGCTTCTAGGAGACCTTAGAGCAACCTTCCAGCATCTGAAGGGGGCCTACAGGAAGGCTGGGGAGGGACTGTTCACAAGGTCTTGTAATGACAGGACGAGGGGGAATGGGTTCAAACTGGCAGAGGGGAGATTTGAGTGGGATGTTAGGAGGAAGTTCTTCACAGTGAGGGTGGTGGGACACTGGCACAGGTTGCCCAGAGAGGTTGTGGCTGCTCCCTCCCTGGAGATGTTCAAGGCCAGGCTGGATAAGGCCTTGAGCCACCTCTTCTAGTGGGAGGTGTCCCTCCCTATGGCACAGGGGGGTTGGAACTGGATGAGCTTTGAGGTCTCTTCCAACCTAAACCATTCTATGATTCCTTCAGGGAGTGCCATGAGAGCCCACCTGGAGCACTGTGCCCAGTTCTGGAGCCCCTCTTACAGAAAGCCACAGAGAGCTTTCTCAGCATGCACAGGCTCTGACTGAGCAGCAGTCAGTCTGTGCTGGAACTGAAGTGATTCTTGTTCTTGCAATTGAATTCACATATACCCTGGTCAATCATAAATGCTGCTTGGCATCAAAATGAGGAAGTTACCCTGCTAGGGGAAACTATCCCAGCTGCTTTCTTGCTCAGGCCTCATCAGCAGAAACTCTCCCTTCATTGTAGCTGAAGGGTCTTTCTTACTGCACTTCAGTGTGAAGTAGAAAAGATTAAATGGATTTTCACATCCCTACCAATTCCAAACACCAATCCAGGCTGGGCAGTGAGTAGCTGGAGAGTAGCCCTGAGGAGAGGGACTTGGGAGTGCTGGTGGAGGAGAAGCTGAAGATGAGGCAGCAGTGTGCACTTGCGGGGCAGAAAGGCAAGCAGAGGCTGGGCTGCAGCAGGAGCAGTGTGGGCAGCAGGGCCAGGGAGGGGATTCTGCCCCTGTGCTGTGCTCTGCTGAGAGCCTACCTGGAGTAGTGCATCCAGTGCTGGAGCCCCTGGGACAAGAGGGATGTGGAGATGCTGGAGGTGTGCAGAGAAGGGCCCCGAGGATGCTGAGAGGGCTGCAGCAGCTCTGCTGTGAGCACAGCCTGAAAGAGTTGGGGCTGTGCAGGCTGGAGAAGAGGAGGCTCCCAGGGGACCTTCTGGTGGCCTTTCAGTATCAGAAGGGGGCCTACAAGAAAGCTGGGGAGGGACTTCTTAGGCTATCAGAGAGTGTCAGGACTAGGGGAATGTAGCACAGCTGGAGGTGGGGAGATTGAGGCTGGATGTGAAGAGGAAGTTGTTGAGCATGAGAGTGGTGAGAGGCTGGAGTGGGTTGCCCAAGGGGGTGTTTGGGGGGGGCCACATCCCTGGAGGTGTTTTTGGCCAGGCTGGCAGAAGCTGTGTGCAGCCTGCTCTAGGGTAGGGTGTCCCTGGGCATGGCAGGGGGGTTGGGACTGGCTGATCCTTGTGGTCCCTTCCAACCCTGACTGATTCTAGGATTCTAAGGAAATGCAAAACTTTGCACTTGTATTTAATTTTCCTGAAAAGCCTTACACACACAGAATCAAAGAATCACCTGGAATGGAGGGGACCTCCAAAGCTCATCCATTCCAACCCCCTGCAGTCAGCAGGGACATCTCCCACTAGATCACCTTGCCCACACCTTCAAGATCTCCAGGGCTGGGACCTCAACCACCCTCCTTGGGCAACCTCTTCCAGTGTTCCACTACCCTCATGGTGCAGAACTTTTTCCTAACATCTAATCTAAACCTGCTCTGCTCAAATTTGAAGCCATTCTCCCTTGTCCTGTTCCCTCAGGCCTTTGCAAAGTCTCTGCAGCCTTCATGAGCTTCCTTCAGGTACTGGTAGGTTGCTATGAGGTCTCTCTGAAGACTTCTTCTGACTGCACAACCCCAGCTCTCTCAGACTCTTTGTAGCAGAGGTGCTCTGGACCTGCTCACCAGGTCCATGTCCTTCCTGTGTTGAGGGCTCCAAACCTGGATGCAGTAATCCAGGTGAAGTCCCACCAGAGCAAAGTGGCAGGATCACCTCACTCGAGGTGATTCTCTTGCTCTCTGGAAAAAAAGGAGTCTTCCCTCTGATTTCAGTGCAAGGAGAATGAACTCTCTCACTGCTCACTGCCAAAAGAGGAGGTGTATTGCCATTTCTACGTGTTTAGTTATGCAATAGTGCATTCTGGTTAAGGAAAAAAAAACACACTTGGAACAAGAAAGGTTTTATGTAAAGGTTATGCAATATCAACTGCTTACATATCTTCAGTGGATACATTAAAGCCACATAACCTTAATTGTGTGTTAGGAAGGCAGCACTGCTGCCAGTGATGTCCCAGCTGTTTGCCTGGCAGAAACTTGGGTTACCCAGAAATTTTGGGGCTGTTCAGCTTGGAAAAGGGGAGCCTCCCAGGTGACCATATTCTGGCCTTCCAGGATCTGAGTGGAGCCTATAGAAAAGCTTTGGAGGGACTTTTTAGGCTATTAGAGAGTGCCAGGACTAGGGGGAATGGAGCAAAGCTGGAGGTGGGGAGATTCAGATTGGAGGTGAGGAGGAAGTTGTTGAGCATGAGAGTGGTGGGAAGCTGGAATGGGTTGCCTCTGCAGGGAGGTGTTTGGGGCCAGATCCCTGGAGGTGTTTTTGGCCAGGCTGGCAGAGGCTGTGGGCAGCCTGCTCTAGGGTAGGGTGTCCCTGGGCATGGCAGGGGTATTGGAGAGCCAGAGGTTCTTGTCAATTCACAGGATTATTAGCCTAGCCTGCAGGGCTGCTTTGATAATCACCTGTTTTTATACAAGATCCCAGGCTCACAGGATGCCAGGAGTTGGAAGGGACCCAAAGAGCTCATTGAGTTCAACCCCGCTGCCAGAGCAAGACCATCCAAGCTAGCTAAGGGCACACAGCAACACATCCAGACAGAGGCTGCAAAGGCTCCACACAAGGAGACTCCACAACCTCTCTGGGCAGCCTGTGCCACTGCTCTGGGACTGCACACAGGCAAGAAGTTGCCTCTGGTGTGAAGCTGCAACCTCCTGTGCTGCAGCTTCCATCCATTGCTCCTGGGCCTACAGCAGGGAGCAGTGAGCAGAGCCTGTCCCCCTGTCCCGCCCCCCACACCTAAGAAACATTGATCCAATCCCCTCTCAGCCTTCTCCTCTCCACACTAAGCAGCCCCAGGTCCCTCAGCCTCTGCTCCCCAGGCACTGCTGCAGTTCCCTCAGCATCCTCCCAGCCCTCCCCTGGACCCTCTCCAGCAGTTCCTGGCCCTCTGGAACTGGGGAGCCCCAAACTGAAGGCAGTGCTCAAGATGTACACACACACACACACATACATATATATATATATATATTCTCTCTGTGTGTATATACATACAAGAAGGACACTGAGTTGCTGGAGCAGGTTCAGAGAAGGGCAGCAAAGGTGAAGGGTCTGGAGATCAGGGCTGGGCACAGCAGCTGAGGGTGCTGGGGGCGTTCAGCCTGGAGGAAGTCCTCACTGCTCTCTACAGCTCCCTGAAGGGAGGTCGGAGCCAGGTGGGGGTTTGGTCTCTTCTGCCTAGTAACAAGCGATGCCTGAAAATGGCCTCAAGTCGCCTAAGGACAGGTTTAAAGCGGCGATGAAGAAAATTTTCTTCACTGAAAGAGTGGTGAAGCAGCGAAACAGGCTGCTTGGGGAAATATCGACAACGCAGCCCCTGGGAAAGGTCAAAACACACCGAGATGCGGACACGGTTCAGCGGCGGAGTCAGTAGCCTTCACAGCCGCAGGCCTTTGCCCACCATTACGACTTTACCAGAGTTCTTTTCAGAGATCCGGCCCTTGTGGGTGGTGAGGGGAATGCCCAGGCCCCCCAGTGGCTCCCCGCCGCTCACCTGCCTCTCCAGCACCCAGACTAACGCCGGCAGCACCGCCAAGCGCTCAGCACCGCGGCACAGGCACAGCGCTGAGCCACCGGGACGGGAACCTGCGGCGGTGACGCAACCGCGCCGGGGCGGGGCGTGCGCGGGGCTCGTGCTGCGGGGCGCGGGGCATGCCGGGACTGGTAGTCTTAGCGCCTCCCACCCCCCCGCCGCCGGTGGCCGGCGAGGACTCGGCGCGCGCGCAGCTGCCGCCCGACTTTGTAAAGTCGCTGCCTCAGGTTGGGCCGGGCCCGGCTGCCATCTTGGCCGAGCCACGGAGCGGCTGCTGCGCTGCCCAGCCCGGTGAGGTGAGTGCGGGTCCGTGCTGCGGGCAGGGGAGGAAAGGAAAAGGAGGAGATGACGGTGGAGGTAGTGGCGGCGGCAGCGGTGGGGAAGGGACGGGACGGGACAGGACAGGACATTGCGGCGCGGCGGGACGCAGCGCGGCGGCCCCGACGCGCTCCTCGGCTCCGGGCAGCCGTTGCGCGGTGACGAAGAGAGGGGGGGTGCGGGAGACCCCAGCCGGCTTGGGCTTGGCTCCCTGAGAGCCCTTTCGCCCCTGGGAGGGTGCTTCAGTGAAGTATCCCCTCCGCGCCGCGCTGCCTGCCCGTGTCCTGGTGAGGTTCCCCCTGGGGCCGGGGGCCCGGGCTGGGACGGTAGCCTCCTTCCTTCCCCAGAGGCGGCGGTCCCGGGACCCCTGCGTTCCCCTGCGGGGACTGCCCGGTCCCCTCTCCGGTGTTGCCGGCCTGCGCTGCGGAGCCGTTTCTCCGCTCCGGCTGGTAGGGACACCAGCCCGAACCGTGGGCTGTGGTGCCCGTGCCCCGCAGCTCTTCATCCTCTCTTCCGCTTGTCCCCAGCAGTATTTGCTTCTCCAACCTGGTCGGATTCTGCCACCCCCCTCCCAAGCTGGTTGTCGCTGAGATAAGCCTCTAAACCTCCAGCCTCTGAGGGCCCTGGGGATTCGCTCCCTTAAGAGGCTTCGCTTTCCGGCAGCCCTTCCCGCGGCACTGCCTTCTTGCCAGCCTTCGGGTTCAGTCCCCTCGGAGCAGCGCGGCCGCTCTGTCCTGGAGCCTCTCTCTAAACCGGGCTGCTGCTGGACCCGTTTGGCCACAGTTGTGCCTTTGTCCTGTGCGGCTGGAGCCGTGCCTCGGAGCAATGATCCCCCGGCGATAAAGCCAGAGCGTAGCTGCAGGTCTGTACCCAACTGGGTTGGCTCTTGTCAACACGGCGGAATGGCAGCGCTGCCGCTACCACCGCTTTATTTTGGAAACACGGGCACTGAGTTCTGCCTGTTAACCCTCCTGCTTCCAAAGCAGGGTGGCTTTGACCTTGTGTGGCAGTAGTATCCCGGTAAAAGCAGAAGAGGGTGTTTGGAGATGCCTTTGTCTAATGGGTTCTGACCGTCACAAACCCGTCTTGCTTTCAAGAGCACTGATTTGGGATGCTTAAATTGTCGAAAGAACTTCGGGGGTCTGTTTGTGATGCGGAGAGAAAGGCAGGTGTAGCATTTGGGATGTTGGTTGTCACTAGCGTGGCATCCTTTACCCTTGAAGCCACAGCAGAACTTCACCTTTATACCTTATTTAAGAGTTGATGGAGTTAGAAACCCAGGGTATTTTAGACTGTTCTTTTTCCCAATATATTATTGCTTACTTCAGTGAGTTTCTCATTGTTTTGTGTAGTCTCTGCTCCATCCTCTTGAAAGAGAAAAGATGTGCAGACAGATATTTGTCAGAAGCCAGTTCATGTCCAGAGAATGACAGTGATTTATACCTGAAAAAGAGACACGAATGTATAAGAACAAAACATCAACTTCAATCTGTCTTTATTTCTGAAAATTTAAATGCTTTTTTTTAAAAAAAAAATCTTGTTTGGAAAAAAAATATTAGTTTGTTTTTTTTTTTTCCTCTTAGAATCATGGAATCAGTCAGGGCTGGAAGCGACCACAAGGATCAGCCAGTCCCAACTCCCCTGCCATGCCCAGGGACACCCTACCCTAGAGCAGGCTGCCCACAGCCTCTGCCAGCCTGGCCCCAAACCCCTCCAGGGATCTGGCCCCAAACACCTCCCTGCAGGGGCAACCCATTCCAGCCTCTCACCACTCTCATGCTCTACAACTTCCTCCTCACATCCAATCTGCATCTCCCCACCTCCAACTTTGCTCCATTCCCCCTAGTCCTGGCACTCCCTGACAGCCTAAAAAGTCCCTCCCCAGCTTTTCTGTAGCCCCCTTCTGATACTGAAAGGCCACCAGAAGGTCCCCTGGGAGCCTCCTCTTCTCCAGCCTGCACAGCCCCAACTCTTTCAGGCTGTGCTCACAGCAGAGCTGCTGCAGCCCTCTGAGCATCCTCGGGGCCCTTCTCTGCACATCTCCAGCAACTCTACATCCCTCTTGTCCCAGGGACTCCAGCACTGGATGCGCTACTCCAGGTGGGCTCTCAGCAGAGCACAGCAGAGGGGCAGAATCCCCTCCCTGGCCCTGGTGCCCACACTGCTCCTGCTGCAGCCCAGCCTCTGCTTGCCTTTCTGCCCTGCAAGTGCACACTGCTGCCTCATCTTCAGCTTCTCCTCCACCAGCACGCCCAAGTCCCTCTCTTAGAATACAAACCCAGGTTCTAATTTAAGTAGTTACATTGCTCTTTGCTACAGCCGTTTAAATCTGGGCTTGCTCTGGTCTGCTTTCTTAGTTGTGCTTTGGCTGACAGTTTTAATCACGACACTGAGCTCATTCACCTCGAATGACGATTGGATAATATGTAGCATTGGGAGCCAAAGTGAATTTTCTTGTCTCTTAAAACAAAGAGCTGATAGAGTGCATGTGAAAGGTGGTGTTGCAGTGGAAAATAACTGACACTTCTGAGCACTAACTTTGAAAGCTTCTTACAGATTAAACAGTTATTTTGGGTCTTAAGAGAGATTGGGAGAAGATTATTTATATATATTTATTAGTTAAGCAGCATCCTTTCGTGGCCTTCTCTCAATTTTCTCTCTGTTCCTAAAGTTCTGTTTCTTTTCTAGTGAAACAGGCCTGAAATTTCAAGCTGTCCTGTTCCTTTGTTTCCAAGTTTCAGAATGGTTTGGGGAGGTTTACTACAGGATAAGTAAGCTGATAGAAAGACAGGTAGTATAATGCAAGAGAAAGCACTGTGCTAGGGTTTTAATTGATTGTAAGAAAGCTTGCTGTAGGATTGCTTGAAAAAAAAAGCTTCTGGAGAGATTAACAAAGTAAATTAATGTTCTTCTGGTTTGCAGCCTATGTAATAGGCTGGATATTAGGAGGAAGTTGTGCACAGAGAGAGTGATTGGCATTGGAATGGGCTGCCCGGGGAGGTGGTGGAGTCCCCATCCCTGGAGGTGTTCAAGAAAAACCTGGATGGAGCACTTAGTGCCATTGGCTAGGGCTGGGTGATAGGTTGGATTGGATTCTCTTGGAGGTCTCTTCCAACCTGGCTTATTCTATTCTATAATAGATAAGTTGCTTTTCAGCAGCTTTATCAGTTGATGATAAACAGACATCTGTTGTAAATTTAAGCTGTTTAAACCAAGTGGTAAACCTGTTCAGACCATAGTGAAGTGCTTTTTGTGTTGCAGCAAACCCAGTTTGATTTCTGCTTGAAAGCAAAGAGTCTGTAGGGTTAGAGCAGAAAACCCCCTTGCAGGTGGCAGTGGTGGAGCTTAGAATCCTAGAATCAGTCAGGGTTGGAAGGGACCACAAGGATCATCCAGTTCCAACCCCCTGCCATGGGCAAGGACACCCTGCCCTAGAGCAGGCTGCCCACAGCCTCTGCCAGCTTCTGGGAGTGTTCTCATGGGCACTGCTTGTTTCTAAGACTTTGTGTTTGGCTATCTTGTTATGTTCATGTAATGTCCTAATTTCTGTCAGTCTGCTGTGCTGGTGTAATTGAAGGAACTACTTTTCTGCTCTGACACTTAATGAGGAGTGAATATTCCTGTATAACCTAGAGGAAAGGATTTGCCTCAGCTGCTGATTGTAACTGTACTTCACCCAGCTGTAGCTGAGGTGTCTGCTGCCTCAGAAGAGGAAGTGGACAAGCTGTGATTATAGTCCAGCTTGGGAATTATTGTTTTTTCTATATGAGAGAGTTTAAAGGATTTTATGAGAGAGTAAAAAGCATTTTTAAAGGTTAAGCAATCTTCCTTGGGCTTGGTTTGTCTCTTATCTGAACGAACTCCGTGTCCCATGTTTTTGAGAAGGAAAGGTAGATTTTTTTTCTTTTTCTCCTCCGTCTTTCATCTGAAGAATAAAGTAATAAGCACTTGAGCATTTTCCATAGGTGACTGGCATTCAGGTCTTACTGTAGCTGAAGGATTGATCTTCATAAGAATTGCAGATTATGCTTCATAGCAGTGCAGGTGTTGTAACAAAGCGGGAAAGCATTTTAAAGAAAGCAAAACTGTTCCATAGAACAAGCTCTGAAGTTATGCCTGGAATTTCTACTTTTACTATACCAGGGCATACAACACATGAAGCCAGCAGTGTTTTAACTTCCTGGTAAAGACATCAAGGGCAGATAATTTCTTCTTCCCTTTGAGGAAACACGATGCCAGATCTTGCTATGCTGGATAGTCAAATGATTTTAAAACACTTGGCAGCTAATGTGTTGGTTCTTGGGGTTTAAAAAGTTTTGTTACAGTCCTCTTACTAAGAAACTGATAATGCCTAATGCCTGCCTTCCACCCACCTACCTGAGCTATTCTCAACTGTGCTGGGAGTAGAAGCCTGTTCCTTTCAGTTGTGAACACAACTACTTAACGTTTGGCATTTCGATCATTGAAGTTAAGATTTTGGACTCAGATTGCATTGTTGTTAAGAAAATCAGAGAATCATAGAATGGTTTAGGTTGGAAGGGAGCTCAAAGCTCATCCAGTTCCAACCCCCCTGTGGCATAGGCAGGGACACCTCCCACTAGATCAGGTCACTTAAGGACTCATCCAGCCTGGCCTTGAACACCTCCAGGGAGGGAGCAGCCACAACCTCCCTGGGCAACCTGTTCCAGCGTCTCACCACCCTCACTGCAAACAACTTCTTCCTTGCATCCACTTTCCATCTTCCCTCTGACACTTCAAACCCATTCCTCCTCCTCCTGTCATTACAGACCTTGTCAATAGTCCCTCCCCAACCCTCCTGTAGGCCCCCTTCAGACCCTGCAAGGCCACTCCAAGGTCTCCTGGCAGCCTTCTCTTCTGCAGGCTGCAGAGCCCCAACTCTCTCAGCCTGTTCTCATAGCAGAGCTTCTGCAGCCCTCTCAGCTGCATCTTGGTGGACTCCTCTGCCCTGGCTCCACCACTTGCATGTGCTGCTTGTGCTGGGGGCTGCAGAGCTGCAGACAGTGCTGCAGGTGGGGTGTGAGGAGAGCAGAGCCAAGGGGCACAATCCCCTCTCTTGCCCTGCTGCCCACAGCTGCTCTTGCTGCAGCCCAGCACACAGTTGCTGTCTGGGCTGCACTCACACTGCAGCCTCATCTTGAGCTTTGCACCAGCCCAGACCCCCAGGTCCTGTTCCTCAGGGCTGCTCTCAGCCATTCCCCACCCAGCCTGGAGTTGTGCTGGGGATTGCACCCACCCAGGTGCGTGACCTTATGTTTGGCCTTGTTGAATTGAAGGCCTGTTCTCTTGAGGTGGATTGTTAAGTTGTATCATGAGGAACCCTGTTTCTGATCCAGAAGTGAAATCTGGGTGGCTTACCTCTTACCTAAAATGTGCAGATCTGCTTTGGGACCGGGAAGGTCATGACATGGAAGTTGGCACTTTCAACAGGAGTATGTTAATATCAGCTTTATAAAGTCTTTCTGCTGTCTGATTTCTTTATAAGTCTAGCTTTTTGTTAGGGGTAGCCTGGGGTTTTACTTTGGTTCCCTTAGTATTAGCTAGACATCTGGTAATCTTTTTCAAGTTTAGTACTAAGGAAGAGTAAGATCAGTTCAAGTTTAAAATGATCTTGAGGAGATGGGCATAATAAAGGCAGATCCGTAATCTGGTTCTGATTTCTTCATTAATTCATCATTTGGGTAGCCATTTGCAGTGCAATGTCCATCATGAAGATAAACTTCATGACTGGCAGCATGTTTGTTTACTTAAAAATAAAAGTGTCACAGGATGTCAGGGGTTGGAAGGAACCCAAGGAGATCATCAAGTCCAACTCCCCTGCCAGAGCAGGAGCATCCAAGCTAGCTCAGGGCACACAGCAACACATCCAGACAGAGGCTGCAAAGGCTCCACACAAGGAGACTCCACAACCTCTCTGGGCAGCCTGTGCCACTGCTCTGGGACCCACCCAGGCAAGAAGTTGCCTCTTGTGTGGAGCTGCAACCTCCTGTGCTGCAGCTTCCATCCCTTGCTCCTTGGCCTATGGCAGGGAGCAGTGAGCAGAGCCTGTCCCCCCACTCTTCACCCCCAGCCCTCAGACACAAACATTGATTCAATCCCGTCTGAGTCTTCTCTTCTGCAGACTAAGCAGCCCCAGGTCCCTCAGCCTCTCCTCCCCAGCCACTGCTGTAGTCCCCTCAGCATTCTCACAGCCCTCCCCTGGGCCCTCTCCAGCAGTTTCTGTCCCTCTGCAACTGGGGAGCCCCAAACTGAAGGCAGTATTCAAGACGGGGTCTTAGCAGGGCAGAGTGGAGGGGGAGGAGAACCTCCTTTGATGTGCTGGACACACTTTTCTTGGATTCCTTCATTTTTACGTGATTATGGTGACACTTTTGCCTGTGCAAGTCATTTGTAAGTGGTTACTGCCCATTGTAGCTTTGCCTCTTCCAGTAGAGTGAAAAATGCTACGAAAGATCAGATGCTGGGCAGGTGGCAGAATATGTATATGGAGTGGAATGGAATAGAATAAGCCAGGCTGGAAGAGACCTCTGACATCATCCAGTCCATCCAGAAGAGTGGGTAGTGTTCATCTTTAACATGCTTTTGGTCAGCATCCATTCTTTTGGTCAGTATCTATGCCTGCTCCTGTCTTCAGTGACAGCTATCCTGTAATTTTGTCTTAATAATCATTATTGTTGCTTGACAGTTAGAGGGGTCAGATACCAACAGTGAAGAAATAAAAAATTGGCTTTCACAGACACTCGAATGGGTTAAGATCTGTAGCTCCAAATCCTGCATTTGTACTTTTCTGGCACTTCAGTTTTTTGTTTCTTTGCCAGTGCCATCAGCAGCTCTTCTCCTTCTCTTCATTTATTTGCAAAGCAGCTAGGTGGGGTGAGTTTGTTTTTTTATAAGGATTCCTTACCTAAGCTTTTTTTTTTTTTCTTTTTAACTTTGGCTTGTCAGAGCCTGAATGACCTTTGGATCATTGTGATTATTTGGTCTTCGTGGGAATTGCCTCTGTAAGAGTGTGTGTGGCCTGTGTTTGTATTTCCTACTACTGTAAATGTGTCATTTCAGAGTCCTGATCAGAAACGTGGCCATTAACATATTAAAAAAAAAATAAATATGTATATCCCTTAAGGTGATAATGTGTTCAGTCTGATCTTTAACCAGGCTGGGAAACTCCTGTGAAAGTGGCTTTGCCTTTGTTGAACATCCTTTCCTATCTGAGCTCAGGTCTCCTGAGGCAATCCTCTTATGAGGGGCACTTCACTCTCTAAAGTGAGAGAGGAAAAAAGGAACCACAGGAACCTAGAAGATAAAAAGTAGCAGTGTGATGTAACTTCTTTTTTTTTTTTTGCATCAGCATAAGGAGGTTGCTTCTGCTCTTCAAGCTACCCTGTTCGTCTGGTGCCTGTGTTGCCTTCGGAGGAGCTGCTTCTTACTTCAGCTCTTTGGAGTGTTATGATGTGCAATGAGAACAGGAAAGTGAAGTGCTGGAGCTTTAGGAAATCTCTGACCACCTCAGTGTGCATTTGTATAGTTGTCACCTGTGTTTCCAGGGCTTTTTAAGTTGTGGTGTTGTGATGGTTTGGGAGTTCCCTGCCCACCCCCGGTTTTGAAATAACCCAGAGTTAGGCTCAGCCAGCTGGAAGGTAAGGAATGAAGCTTTATATTTACAGCTTTGCACCATAGAATAGCAGATATTTACAATATGTTACAGATATATACAGTGAAAAGGTAATGCAGAAACACCACAGCCCTCAAGAGTCCCCAAGAGGGGTTCCCAACCACCTTTCCTTGTTCTCTGCACTACCCAGTCTTATCCCAGTAGCTGTCTTATGTGCCAGGTCAGTGGGGAAGATCAGCCAGGGGGGGTTAGAAGCAGGAATTAATTAGTTGAGTTACACAGCTCCAACTAGAAGCCAGAGAGAGATATCAGCAGCCAGAACCAGACCCGAGCAGCTCTGCCTTATGTTTGGGTTCTTATTTTTGTACATTTCAGTAAACCTATGAGTGAAGGAGACATCACCAATGTTTTCCTTTCTCAGCCTATAATCTAATTTCTCATTAAAATCCTCCCATTAGCCTTAAACCAGCACAAGTGTTCAGTAAATACTGGCCATGTGCAGCATTTCTAATTCTATCAGGGCTCCAGAAGAAAACTTTAACTCAACAGGCAGTGCTGCAGAAAGTGGATGGAGAGAGACTGTTTACATGGGCCTGCAGTGACAGCACAAGGGACAATGGCTTCAAACTGAAGAGCAGGAGATTTAGATTGGATGTGAGGAGCAAGTTCTGCACTATGAGGGTAGTGGAACACTGCAACAGCTTGCCCAGGGAGGTGGTTGAGGCCCATCAGTGGAGATATCCAAGGTGAGGCTGGACAGGGCTGTGGACAACCTGCTCTAGCGGAGGATGTCTCTCCTGACTGCAGAGGAGGTTGGATTGGATGAGCTTTGGAGGTCCCTTCCAGCCTGGACCATTCTGTGATATACTCCATTTGGGACTTGCTAAATCCAGTGTCCCACTAAGCCCTGAGAAGACTTTTTTTTCCCCCCTGTCTTTTGCAGATGTGGCATGTGCTGTGTGATGGAATAATCCATTTCCAGAGCAGTGCTACAGTTGTTAAACATTTGCCTGAACCAAATCTAGTTCAGGCCAAGGAATGAGATGTCACAAGGCAACAGTTTGTTCTCATGGTTCTGCTTGTGCACCCATCAAATCAGTGTAATTTGCCCTGTGGGAAAACCTGTTGGCATTACTGCTGGTTTATTTAGATTTCCTCAATGGTGTAAAGGATTTAAACATAGTCCTGTGAGGTGTGGCATATCATTACTTTTTCCATTCCTAGATCCCCTAGACAGGGCCCCGAGGATGCTGTAGTGGGTTTGCAGTGACCTGCCCCCCCACCTTTTAGAACCCCGGCTAAAACTCAGAAAAACACACTGGAAATTAATAAATGAAGCTTATATTTACAGCAATGCAAATATACAAGCAAATATTTACAAGATATAACAGATATTTACAGAAATATACAGTAAAATAGAAATACAGACACCGCACCCCTCCTGGAGACCAAAATCCCCAAGAGAGGGAAACCAAACCCCCC
>VWZI01003762.1:10756-23945 GCA_013396835.1 Psilopogon haemacephalus | reverse complement strand
TGCAGCAGCTCTGCTGTGAGCACAGCCTGAAAGAGTTGGGGCTGGGCAGACTGCAGAAGAGGAGGCTCCCAGAGCACCTTCTGGTGGCTTTCCAGGATCTGAAGGGACCTACTGAAAAGCTGGGGAGAGACTTTCCAGGCTGTCAGGGAGTGCCAGGACTAGGGGGAATGGAGCAAAGTTGGAGGTGGGGACATTCAGATTGGATGTGAGGAGGAAGTTGTAGAGCATGAGAGTGGTGAGAGGCTGGAATGGGTTGCCCCTGCAGGGAGGTGTTTGGGGCCAGATCCCTGGAGGTGTTTTTGGCCAGGCTGGCAGAGGCTGTGGGCAGCCTGCTCTAGGGTAGGGTGTCCCTGGGCATGGCAGGGGGGTTGGCACTGGCTGATCCTTGTGGTCCCTTCCAACCCTGATTCTATGATTCTGTCTGCTGGAGAGAGTCCAGCAGAGGGTATGGGAGTGATTAAAGGACTTGATACATCTCTCCCATGAAGAAAGGCTGAGAGACCTGAGAAAAGAAGGCTGAGAAGGGATTATATCAATGTCTATGAGTATCTGAGGGTGGGTGTCCAGGTGAAGGTGCCAGGCTCTTTTCAGTCGTGCCCAGTAAGGACCAGGACCAGTGAGTATAAGCTGGAACCCAGGAGGTTCCACCTCAACATGATGAGAAACCTCTTTACTGTGGGACTGCTGGAGCCCTGGAGCAGGCTGCCCAGAGAGGTTGTGGAGTCTACTCCACTGAGAGGCTTTCAACACCCATCTGGATGCATTCCTGTCTGACCTGCCCTGAGTGATCCTGCTTTGGCAGTGGGGCTGGACTGAATGATCTCTGGAGGTCCCTTCCAACCCCTACCATTCTGTGATTTTCTGATTCCTTTCTTCCCTTCCTCATGCCCTTCAGAACTACAGCACTTTTATGGCATTAGTGACAGTCTGAATTATTAGTGAACATTTAAGTCTGGCTTTCATCTGGGATCTGAGTGTCTGCACAAAATAATATTGTCCTGATGATCATATTAGAGGTGCAGATGGTTTCAGGCTGGTTTATACTCACTTGGAAGCTGTGAACTTCCCAGCCAGCTGTATATTTGAGCGTGGCAGATACCAACAAAAGAAAATGTGCATTTAAGGCTGGACAGTGTGGGAGTTGAGAGGGAAGCCACTTTGCAGACAGTAGTGACAGAATCTGCTGGGAGAGAAATCTTCTGCCACAGCTGGGATTTCTTTCTGGAATCTCACTTTCTATTTTTAAAGCAGTAAGCTCTGTACTTTGCATTTCTGTCTCCGTGCCTTAAATGCAGTCAACTACTTCTGCACTACAAATTAAATAAATAAGAAACAAGCGCCAGAGAATTTAGAGCAGCTCTCAGAACTCTTCACGTGACTTAGAATCACACAGGGTTTGCATCTGGAAGGATGCTTTGCTGATGAAAAAAGGTCACTACACAGCATTATCACCCTGTGGGCCTTCCTTCTGGCTTAAACCCACCCAGCCACTTACTCTCTGCTGCTGGCATGGGGAGAGAATCTGAAGAGTAAAAGTGAGAAAAAACTCGTGGGCTGAGCTGAAGACAGATACAGCAAAAGTCAGGTGTGCAAGCAAAGCACAAGAAGGAGTTCCTTCACCTCTTCCCATGGGCAGGCAGGTGCTCAGCCATCTGCAGAAGAGCAGGACTCCATCACGTGTAATGGTGACTTGGGCAGTCAAACACAGCTCCTTCCTTCCTCCTGCTCCAGCTTTGTATGCTGAGCTTGATATCATATGGTCTGCAGTAGCCCTTTGCTCGACTGGGGTCAGCTGTGTGCCCTCCCAGCTTCTTCTGCACCCCCAACCTGCTCACTGGTGGGGTGATGTGAGGAGCAGACAAGCCCTGGGCTCTGTGCAAGTGCTGCTCAGAAATAAGGAAAAGATCCCAATGTTGCCATCAGTGCACAGATTCAAACCACAGCCCCACACCAGCTGTGGGGAAGAAAATAAACTCTGCCCCAGCAGTATCCCTTTGCTCAGCTGGGGTCAGCTCTGTGCCCTTCCAGCTTCTTGTGCATCCCCAACCTGCTCACTGGTGGGGTGATGTGAGGAGCAGACAAGCCCTGCTCTGTGTAAGTGCTCTCAGCAATAAGTAAAAGATCCCAATGTTGCCAACAGTGCACAGATTCAAACCACAGCCCCACACCAGTTGTGGGGAAGGAAATAATCTCTGCCCCAGCCACAGGCAGCACAGCCTGTACTTGTACTCTGGTATGTGAATACCTGTTTGGTTTGTCACATAGTGCCTGGATGTCCCTGTAGGGCTGTATGTAGGCTGTAGGAAGTGTTGTCACACCAGGTTACACTCCTCATATCAAATGCTTTAGCAGGACATACAAACTATGGCTGCTTTATTGAGGAAAAAAAAAAAGAAAAAAATTGTTTTGCAGTTAGTACAGGCCCCAGGCTTTAATTTCCTGAAGGTATATTGGATTTAAACAGATCAGTGATTGTCAATTTAGGATTAGAGTCAGCACAAAGGTGGGACTGGGTACTGGGAGGAGTGGGAAGGGGAAGGTGGGACCCCACTGCTTCAGCACTATCGAGCTGCTGGGCTGGAACTCACCATCTGCACTGCCCTGATAGCTGCTGCAGCTCTATTGCTGTTACTCTTGTCCAAGTTAGCTCTGACTCACTGCCAAGTTTTAGTTTAGGAGCCAGCTTCAAACTTCCTTAGAGGTGAGTTTTAAGATGTATCCCTGCAGTATGGATGTTCCCTTGAAGGGTGCAGTTAGTGTTTGTTGCTGGCAGAGAGTCTCTTCTATTTTTAAGTGCACAATTGTCTTCCTACAGAACGTTTAGGATGGAGAGAGTGAAACTTCTTCATTCAAGGCTTTCATTTCTTACTGTATTCAGAGGTCTTGGGTAAGCCAAGATTTCAGAGTAGACTATCTTGTCATAGCAAAAGGGGTTTAAGGCAGCCCCACCAAAAAAAAAAAAAGTTAAAGGGAAATGTTCACAGGATGTTAGGGATTGGAAGGGACTTCTGGAGATCGAGTCCAGGTTGAAATGGACCTCTGGCGATGGAGTCCAAGCCCCCTGCCAGAGCAGGACTCTGATCTAGTGCAGATTGCACAGGAACACATCCAGACACATCTTGTAAGGCTCCAGAGAAGGAGGGTGTCCCTGCCCATGGCAGGGGGGTGGAACTTGCTGATCCTTGTGGTCCCTTCCAACCCTGACTGATTCTATCATTCTGTGACTCCACAACCTCTCTGGGGAGCCTGTGCCAGTGCTCTGGGAGGTCAGGAAGTTCTTCCTCATGTTGAGGTGGCACTTCCTGTGCTGTAGCTTATATCCATTGCCCCTTGACAATGTTGACAGTGTTGAAATGGTGCAGTTCTGAGCCTGGTTTCTTACAGCTTCTGTTTTTCAGGTAGGCATGAGCTGGAATGTAGCAAGCAGTTGTATTTCACTAGGTTGGAATGGTTGTGTTGTCCACTCCTGGCCATGCTTTCATGTTACCATCTGACCTTTCATGAACGATTCCTAGGAAGCAGGTGATGGACTTTTGCTGTAATTAGGAAAGATGAAGGTGATTCTTCTGGAACTGAAGGGGTTTTTTTGCAGCAGTTTGCAGTTTTAAAAAAGGCATTGACCCGTAGTAGACTTTCAGATACCTCAGGGTTAACTTAATCTCTTTACTTTAGTAATGCCTGATGTAGGTTGAAAAGATGCAAGCTTTATTTCTGGCTGGCCTTGCATTTAGGAAACAGGAATATTACCTCATTTTGTTGCAAATGTTACATTTCCAGTTCTGGTGTCTTTGGTTATTTGGAATGCTTAAGCCTATTCAGAGAAGCAGCTTATTTTTCTTATGGGGCAGTGGATGTGTATTCTTATGTTCATGGAATGATTTCAGTTGGAAGAAATCTTAAAGATCATCAGAAATCTCACCTTAAATATCTGCTAGTATTAGCAGAGACACTTTCCACTAGCTCAAGTTGCTCAAAGCCCTGTCCAACCTGGCCTTGAACACCACCACGAAGTTCCAGTGTGTCTCCACCCTTACTGGAAAGATTTTCCTCCTAACATTCAGTCTAAATCTGCCCTTCTCAAGCTGTAAGTGCCTCAGTAACTGGTTAGCTGCAGGAATTTCAGTGCATTGGCTCCAGCAGTGCTTGCTCTTACAGCTGAGTCAAGCTTAATCAAGATGAACTGTGCCTTGCTGCATCTAATGTGTTAAAGCAAGTGCTAGTAGCAAGTGACAAAGAACTTTCTTTTTGAAGAGACTTCAAATAATCAGCAGATTTCAGGTGTGTGTGTAGAGAGTGATTCATGGCTTCTTTGATGAGCCTTGCCAGGTTGAGTTGCAGATCAGTGCTGTCTGGTTTGGCTTCTTGCTCCAGTACTGACAGTGACAATCTGTTTAACAAGGCAGTATCACTTGCCAGTATCTTTCTGCTGTTAACCTCCATGGCCCTTTGTGTTTTGGGAGCAAGGAAATGGGGGCTTACCTGGAGCACTCTGTTGTTACCCTTTGAGGGAAGTAGATTTGCTCACCTGTGAACCTTTATCAGTGGTACTGAACACTTCAACACCCTGAAAACTGTGTGCTGTACAGTTCTGGACAGAAGCCAGTAAAGGATCATGTCAAGGTTCATGGAGATACTAAGCTTTATTGTCCTTCTCAAAAATGCTAAGAGTTGAGTTTTCCAGGTGCCAGGATCTGGGTTTGATTCTGCTTTTACCAACTGCTAGTAAACAGCATTTCAAAAGGCTACTTTAAAAAAAAAACAAACAACATTCTTTAAAAGAATAGAATCACAGAATGTTAAAGGTTGGAAGCGATCTCCAGAGATCATAGAGTCTATCTCCCCTGCCAAAGCAGGATCACCTAGGGCAGGTCACACAGGGGCACATCCAGATGGGTCTTGAAAGTCTCCAGAGGAGGAGACTCCACAACCTCTCTGGGCAACCTGCTCCAGGGCCCCAGCAGCCTCACAGTAAAGAAGTTTCTCCTCACGTTTAGGTGAAACCTTCTCTGTTCCAGTTTGCATCCATTGCTCCTTGTCTCACTACTGTGCACCACTGAGAAGAAATTGGCTCCATCCACTTGGCACCCACCCTTAGGTATTTATAGACATTGATCAGATCCCCTCTCAGTCTTCTCAAGAGCTATAACAGTGGGTGAAGTTGTCCTTCTTAACAAGGAGCACAGGTGATTGTGTAATTTAATAGTCAAGGTTTTTCAGCTTTTCTTCCCTCCCCCCCCAGAGTTAAAAGCTTTGCCAGTTTGTTTGAACAAGGGCGTGTGAGAACCACTGGTAATGAAATATAGCACTGGGAGTGGAATGGGGAAATGTGATGAAACAAGCATTCAGCTATGAACAAGAAAAACTTCATGGCCAGAGATGACAAAATCCTCTGTAGGTGCTGTTCTCTGTTAATAACCCAATGTGTAGCTGCTTCTCAAGTGATTTGTTGAGAAGCTGCAAGGTGGATGCTGAAGCAGAAGGTGGTGGCCTTGTGTTTTGTTTCAGTGTGAGAGTTGATGGTATGGAGTTGTTTCATTGGCACATCCAAAGTGATGCCTGTGCAATACCTTTAAAGAGAGCTGGGATACAAACAAGGTCATTTTCTTCTGATGCCAAATCACAACAACTAAACTAAATCAGTTAAAGCTTAAGTGGTTCTCCAATACATCTACTGGAGTCCATCTACTGGAGTCCATCTACTGGAGTCCCTCTCTTTCACCTATGAGCATCAAATTAAGCCCTGAAGTTTCATAGAATCCTAGAATCAGTCAGGGTTGGAAGGCACCACAAGGATCAGCCAGTTCCAAACCCCTGCCATGCCCAGGGACACCCTACCCTAGAGCAGGCTGCCCACAGCCTCTGCCAGCCTGGCCAAAAACACCTCCAGGGATCTGGCCCCAAACACCTCCCTGCAGGGGCAACCCATTCCAGCCTCTCACCACTCTCATGCTCGACAACTTCCTCCTCACCTCCAGCTTTGCTCCATCCACCCTTGTCCTGGCACTCCTTGATAGCCTCAAAAGTCCCTCCCCAGCTTTTTTGTAGCCCCCTTCAGATGCTGGAAGGCCACCAGAAGGTCCCCTGGGAGCCTCCTCTTCTCCAGCCTGCACAGCCCCAACTCTTTCAGTCTGTGCTTGCAGCAGAGGTGCTACAGCCCTCTGAGCATCCTCGTGGCCCTTTTCTGGACACCTCCAGCATCTCCACATCCCTCTTGTAATAGGGACTTTAAAACTAGATGCGGTTTCTGAAATTATTTGATGGAAGTTAATGATTTCCACCTTTATAGTTGGAAAATAACAAAGCTGTAACCTGAATTGTGATACTAGGTCACCCAGGGAGGTAGTGGAGCCACCATGCCTGGAGGTGTTCAAGCAATGTGTGGCCATGGCACTTTGGGACTTGGTTTAATGGCCATGGTGGTATCAGGTTGATGGTTGGACTGGATGATCTTAGAGGTCTTTTTCAACCAAAACAATCCTGTGATTCTGTGATCTCTGTGCTAACCCCTGGAGGTGTTTGAGGCCAGGCTGGCAGAGGCTGGGGGCAGGCTGATCTAGGGTAGCGTGTCTCAGCCCATGGCAGGGGGGGTTGGAATTGGCTGATCCTTGTGGTCCCTTCCAACCCTGACTGATTCTAGGGTTCTAATGAGACAGGGTAGCTAAATGTATGCACTGGCAGCTGTGGAATTCTGGAAGTTAGTGGATGTGTTCAAACCATCAGGCTGGACTGGTAGAACAGGACATTGATGTGAATTTATCAGCTCACTGTGTGCTAGCCATAGTTATACCTCTGTGATCAAGTTACCTGTACACAGCACTGGCAGTTTGGGCAACTTCCCTCTTGTTTAAGAGCAGCCAAGTCTGGTTAAGAGGCATCTCTGCCCATGGCAGGGACATTGGAGTAGGCATCTCTAAGGTCCCTTCCAACTTAGCCCATTCTGTGACTCTATTACTGTCAGCAGTGAAACTCCACTGACGTTTTCCCACTGAGGTTTGGATTAATTTATGCAGATACCTAGGAGAAACTTTGAGAGTCAGAGGATTAACATTCCTTGAGTGACACTGCAGTCCAAATTTGTCACGGGTGGGGTATTTTTAATGTAAATAGCTTGAAAATACTGCAGAGATTAGGACAGAGGCTTCAGAGATGTGCGGGTGAGACACGGAGCAGCATAAGGGTGTGGCTTTGCTCTGGAAAATTATCATCCTGGGAGTTAAAAGGAGAGAAATCCTGAGAGGAGTGAAGATTTGGAGACCTCTACCACTAGCACGGTGAAATGCCTCTGGGAATAGAGTGTTAACCAGGGCAGTCAATGGCTTCCCCATCTCCTGGTGTTATATAAATGAGGAAGGGATACCACAGGTACCAAGGCAGTGATATCTGCCTGTGTGAGGTTTCTTATCAGGGCAAAGGCAAATGAAAGCAAGGCAGGGAAGGATTGTGCATGGGAAGCATTCAGCAGCATTCTTTCTGTTGGGGCAGTTGAACTTGGCTTTCATCTTGGCATGTTTTGGGTTTTTTTTCAGTTTCACATTGCCTGATTGTCGTGAATTGAAGCTAACCAGCTCTTGGGTTATCTGTGGTCCTGGTTGGCTCAAGCTGTGTTGCTTTGCTCCTTGTAAGAGAGAGCAGCAGTCAGGTAAATGGAAGTAGTTTTTCAAGCTACTGAGAAAAAAAAAATCACTAGTGTGGACTTGTGCTTTGAATTTTAGTACAGGACTTCAGAAAACCCTTTGAGCCTTGCAGTTCAGTTGGGTTTCCAGTCCACCCCACAGTCCTCCGTCTGGCTCATACTTCTTTATCTTGTCTGTGAGGCTGTTAGAGAAGAGAGTCTCAAAGATAATCAGCATCCACTGCTTCCTTCTCAGCTACCAAGTCACCTCGTCACAGAAGGCTGTCAGATTAGTCAAACATGATTTCCTCTGCTATAAATCCATGCTGACTGATAACTTTTTTGTCCATGATGTGTTTGGAAGTGGTTCTTGGAGAATTTGCTCCCTGACCTTCTCTGGGCTTGAGATCATAGAATCAGCCAGGCTGGAAGAGACCTCCAAAATCATCCAGTTCAGCTTATCCCCCAGCCCTATCCAATGGCACTTAGTGCCCTATCCAGGCTTTGCTTGAACACCTCCAGGGCTGGGGACTCCACCACCTCCCCGGGCAGCCCATTCCAATGCCAATCTCTCTCTGTGCACAACTTCCTCCTAACATCCAGCCTGAGCCTGCCCTGCCACAGCTTGAGCCTCTGTCCCCTCCTTCTGTCCCTGGCTGCCTGGCAGCAGAGCTCAACCCCAGCTGGCCACAACCTCCCTGCAGGGAGCTGCAGAGAGGAATGAGCTCTGCCCTGAGCCTCCTCTTCTGCAGGCTGCACACCCCCAGCTCCCTCAGCCTCTCCTCTTGGAGCTGTGCTCCAGGCCCCTCCCCAGCCTTGCAGCCCTATTCTGGACACTTTCCAGCACCTCAACATCTCTCTTGAACTGAGGGGCCCAGAACACAGCACTCAAGATGTGGCCTGAGCAGTGTCAAGTACAGGGGCAGAATAACTCCCTGCTCCTGCTGGCCACACTGCTCCTGATGCCATTGGCTCTGCTGCCCACCTGGGCACACTGCTGGCTCATGTTCAGCTACTGCCAACCAGCACCCCCAGGTCCCTCTCTGCCCCCAGCCTGTAACACTGCCTGGGGTTTTTGTGGCTAAAGTGTAGAACCCTGAATTTAGCATTGTTCAATCTCGTCCTTTTGGCTTCTGCCCACCCATCCAGCCTGGCCAGGTCCTTCTGCAGGGCTCTCCTACCCTCCAACAGATCCACACCTGCTCCTAGCTTGGTGTCATCTGCAAACTCGCTGATGCTGGACTCAGTGCCCTTGTCCAGATCATCAGTAAAGGTATTGAACAGGATGAGGCCCAGCACTGACCCTGGGGGCACACCACTAGTGACAGCTGTCAACTGGATGTGGCACCATTCACCACCACTCTCTGGGCCTGTAGCATCATCCTTTGGTGTTGGTCTCTCCTCTCACGTAAGAAGTATCAGGATGAGAGGAAATGGGCTTAAGCTGTGCCAGATAAGCTTTAGATTGGACATTAGGGAAAATATCTTTGCTGCAAGAGTGGTCAGGGATTGGAACAGGCTGCCCAGGGAGGTGGTGGAGTCACCATCCATGGAGGAGTTCAAGAAGTGTGTGGATGTGGTGCTTCAGTATGTAGTTTAGTGGTCATGGTGGGTGGGGTTATGACTGGACTCGATCTTAAAGGTCTTTTCCAAACTTAATGATTCCCTCAGTCTTGTTCTTTTGAAGCAGTGAGTGGCATTTGGTTGTTTTTTTTTTTTTGTACCTGGGATGTGGAGAATGACTCAGAGGACTGGAGTGGCCCTTTCACTTTTACATGACACAGTATAGGCTTAACTGAGCTCAAATAGGACTTGGGAGAGCAATTTTAGCTTTACTCAGAGGTTTTCTCTGTGTAGAACAAATGGGGAAGGAAAGTTCAGCTTGAGAATCTTTGTAGGTGCTGAATACTTGCCAAAATTTGTCCTCCCTGTAAAAGGAAACACTTAGTATCCTAGAATCAGTCAGGGTTGGAAGGGACCACAAAGATCAGCCAGTTCTAACCCCCCTGCCATGCCCAGGGACACCCTACCCTAGAGCAGGCTGCCCACAGCCTCTGCCAGCCTGGACAAAAAACACCTCCAGGGATCTGGCCCCAAACACCTCCCTGCAGGGGCAACCCGTTCTAGGCTCTCACCACTCTCATGCTCAAAAACTTCCTCCTCACCTCCAGCCTCAATCTCCTCACCTCCAGCTTTGCTCCATTCCCCCTAGTGCTGTCACTACCTGACACCCTCGAAAGTCCCTCCCCAGCTTTTTTCTAGCCCCCTTCAGATCCTGCAAGGCCACAAGAAGGTCCCCTGGGAGCCTCCTCTTCTCCAGCCTGCACAGCCCCAACTCTTTCAGACTGTGCTCACAGCAGAGCTGCTGCAGCCCTCTGAGCATCCTCAGGACCCTTCTCTGCACACTTCCAGCATGTCCACATCCCTCTTATAACAGGAGCTTCAGGACTGGATGCAGTTTGCACAGGAAGTGGTACTCAGGTTCTGGTCTTCCTTCCATGTGAAACAATGGCCAGTGGTGGGGCTGCTTTGGAGGCAGTGGGAGCTGGCTGTGTCCAGCATGGGTGCAGCTCTGATCTCTCCTCACCATGGCTACACCTGCAGCCCCTTGCTACCAAAACCTTGGCACGTAAATCCAGGAGAACAACCTACTGTGGAGACAGGTTTCAGGCTGAAGTTGGTCACTTCTATGTACAAATGTTCCCTACTTACACTTTGGGGATTTGTTACTCCCCTGAGAAAAGGCAACCAAGCTTCCAGAAGAGGTGGCTGAGAAGCTAGATTTGCCCATCATGAAGCAGATAAAAGAGCACAAACCCTTGTGAACAAACTTCAACCTCTTTGAGTGTGTTCTCAGCCCATGGTAACACCTGAGTGTCTGCTTTATTGATGAAGAACCAATTTGTCTTGCTTTACAAGTATCATGGTAATTGTCTGCCTTCCAGTCCACACATTGCAGGATGTTGAACTGTTGTGGAGGATCCAGAGGAGGCTATGAAGATGAAGAGAGAGCAGGAACACCACCACCTGTAGGGGCAGGCTGGGAGATTTGGAGCTGTTCAGCCTTGGGAAGAACAGGATCTGGGGAGACCTTAGAGCAACCTTTCAGTACCTGCAGGAGAGCTGGAAAAGGACTTTCGCCCAGGGCTGGCAGTGCCAGGATGAGGGACAGTGGCTTTGAGCTGGGAGAGGGCAGATTGAGACTGGAGATGAGGAAGAAATACTTTACAGAAAGGGTGGGAGACAGTGGAACAGGTTGCCCTGGGAGGCTGTGGATGCCTCCTGCCTGGAGGGTGTTGAAGGCCAGGTTGGATGAGGCCTTGAGCAACCTGGGCTGGTGGGAGGTGTCCCTGTCCATGGCAGGGATGTTGGAACTAAATGATCTTTGAGGTCCCTTCCAAACCATTCTATGATTGTTCTGCTTGGGCACTGCTGCTGAAAAATTCTTCTGCCACCTTATCATAGAGATATTAAGACGAAAGGGCTATGAGGATGCTGAGGGGACTGCAGCAGTGGCTGGGGAGGAGAGGCTGAGGGACCTGGGGCTGCTTAGTGTGGAGAGGAGAAGTCTGAGAGGGGATTGAATAAATGTTTGTAAAAGTGTCTGAGGACTGGGGGTGAGGAGAGGGGGGACAGGCTCTGCTCACTGCTCCCTGCCATAGGCCAAGGAGCAATGGATGGAAGCTGCAGCACAGGAGGTTGCAGCTCCACACCAGAGGCAACTTCTTGCCTGTGTGGGTCCCAGAGCAGATTCACAGGCTGCCCAGAGAGGTTGTGGAGTCTCCTTGTGTGGAGCCTTTGCAGACTCTGGATGTGTTGCTGTGTGCCCTGAGCTAGATTGGATGGTCCTGCTGTGGCAGGAGAGTTGAACTCGACAAGCTCTGTGGGTCCCTTCCGGCCCCTGACATCCTGTGAGCCTGTGAAAAATATGGTTCTGAGTCAGTGCAGCATTGTGGTGAAACTACATAATTACAAAAGATGAAGAAAAAGAAAAAAACTGAGAAGGCCAAAATTAATTTATACAATGATTTGTAANACATTCTGTGCTTCTGTGCTCCACAACCTCCCTGGGCAGCCTGTGCTAGTGTCTCACCACTTCCTCCTAACATCCAGTTTAAGTCTCCCCTCTGCCAGTTCAAACCCATTCCCCCTCATCCTATCAAATACATGCAGGAAATGCATTTAGATGTCAGAAAATGCAGCAGGTGATGCAGTTAATGTGCAGTTAATAGCAGGAAATGCAGCAGTGGGGAAATCTGGGGTAGTTAGGATGCCACTTTCACTGCCTCTCCTCTGTCCTGCCCTCACTTTGGCTCTCTCTGCCTCTGGGGTAGCAGACATGCCAACTCCAATCTTATCTTGTGTGTAGTCTTAGGGTTGGATTTCAGCCCAAGCCATTTTAGGAACTCCTCCAATTCTAAGATCACAGCAGTGCAGCAGGCTTGAGTTTGGTGGTGCTTTGCACATAGGAAGCGTTGTCCTCTTCAAAATGGTTTGTGCCACCAGAAGGCAAGGGCTGAAATAAAAATAGGCTCTCTCTTTGTTTTCACAAATAGTTTTAATTACCTCACTGCAGCTCTCTGCAGTGCCTTTTCTTGCCAGCCTTTTTGGAATCACCATACCATGGTCGTGAAGGCTTTTGTTTATTTTTTTTTTGCCTTCCCCTCTTTGAGCATGTCTTGAAAGTTAGCAGAAGCTGACATCCTTTCAGTTACAAAGGAAATGCTTTGGCAAGTTGTCTGAGCTGCTGGCCAAGGCTCTTCTGGCCATTTTGTCCTGCCTATGGAATGATAGAATGANTCTGATCATCTTCGTGGCCTCTTCTGGACTCTCTCCAGCAGTTCCACATCTTTCTTGTGCTGGGGGCTCCAGAGCTGCAGACAGTACTCGAAATGGGATGTGAGGAGAGCAGAGCCAAGGGGCACAATCCCCTCCCTTGCCCTGCTGCCCACAGCTGCTCTTGCTGCAGCCCAGCACACAGTTGCTGTCTGGGCTGTGTGTGCACACTGCAGCCTCATCTTGAGCTTCTCATCCACCCAGACCCCCAGGTCCTGTTCCTCAGGGCTGCTCTCAGCCATTCCCCACCCAGCCTGGAGTTGTGCTTGGAATTGCACCGATCCAGCTGCAGGACCTTACACTTGGTCTTGCTGAATGTCCTGAGGTTGGCCTGGGCACAGCTCTGCAGCCTGTGCAGGTCCCTCTGGATGGATCCTGCCCTCTAGCAAGTCAACTGTGCCACACAGCTTGGTGCCAGCTGCACACCTTTCAAATACAATGGACAACGGTTTGGCAACTTCATCTGCCGGTTCCCTCAGGACCCATNCTGTTAACAGCAATTGTCGCAGCACTGACCCCTGAAGGGAGCCACTTGGCACTGGTCTGCAGGTGGACATTGTGCCCTTGATCACTACTCTCTGTGTGCCACCATCCAGCCAATTCCTTATCCAGTGAGTTGTCCTCCCATCAAGTCCCTGTTTTTCCAATTTGCTGACCAGCTATGCCATAGCTTGGCGTAGGGGAATTACTGAATGCCCTACTGAAAGGGGAAGAAGTTGTCAAATGACAATTTCTCCCCGC
>VWZI01003762.1:0-10307 GCA_013396835.1 Psilopogon haemacephalus | reverse complement strand
CTCCCTTTCTCTCTCCCGTGTTGCAGGGCTTGACAGGTTTTTTGGATTTTTTCTCTCAGTTATTTTTAATGGAGAAAAAAAAAATTCATCTACAGCTTCTTGCTGCATAGAAATGAATGATTTAGAATGAGTGAATTAGTTCTAATTTTTGTGTGAATCTTTGGTTTGGAAGGCCTGGAGACAGTTTGATGTGGATTGCAGGCAGTGTTGTTGGAAGCATTTCTCTCTGCAGGCTGAAGTTGATAGTGCAGTTCTTCTGCTCAGTGCAGCTTGCCTAAGCTGGTAGTTGCTGATGTGATCATGGAATCATGGAACTGTTTGGGTTGGAAAAGCCCTCTGGGATCAGTGAGTGCAGCCATCCACCCAGCACCACCGTGGTTGTTCAACTATGTCCCCAGTGCTATGCCCACATATTTCTTGAGCACCTCCAGGGATGAGGACTCTACCACTTCCCTGGGTAGCCTGTGCCAATGCCTGCAGCAAAGAAATTTTTCCTTATCTCCAATCTAAACCTCTCCTGGAACAATTTCAGGATGTTTCCTCCCTTTCTGTCTCCTGGTACTAGGGAGCAGAGCCCAACCCTTACCTTACTGCAACCTCCTTGCAGGGAGCTGTAGAGAACAATGAGGTCTCCTCTCAGCCTCCTCTTCTCCAGATTAAACACCCACAGCTCCTTCCTTACAGCCCTGTTCTCCAGACCTGTCCCCAGCTTTATTACCCTTCTCTGGACATGCCCTTGCCCCTCAATGTCCTTCTTGGAGTCAGGGGCTCAAAACTGAACCCAGGATTCAAAGTGTGTCCTCACCAGTGTCCAGTACAGGGTGCTAGTCCTGTTGCCCACACCATTGCTAATCTGGGCCTGGCTGCTGGTGTCCTTCTTGGGCAGCTGGATGCTCACAGGCTCCTGTTCAGCTGCTGTCAACCAGCACCACCAGATCTTCACCATGAGAGTGGTGAGACCCTGGAATGGGTTGCCCAGGGGGTTGGTTGGGGCCACTTCTGTGGAGATGTTTTCAGCCAGGCTGGCAGAGGCTGTGGGCAGCCTGCTCTAGGGTAGGGTGTCCCTGGGCATGGCAGGGGGGTTGGGACTGGCTGATCCTTGTGATCCCTTCCAGCCCTGACTGATTCTAGGATTCTGTGATCTGCTTGTGCTGGGCACATCCCAGCCACTCTGCCCCAAGCCTGGAGCCTTCATGGGGTTGTTGTGATCCAGGTGCAGGACCCAGCTCTTAGCTTTGTTAGGCCTCAGCTCATCAATCCAGCCTGTTCAGGTCTTTCTGAACATCCTTCCTATGCTCCAGCAGACCAAGACTCTCACACAGTTTAGTGTCATCTGCAAGCTTACTGAGGCTTCACTAGAAAAGCTCAACATAAGCCAACAGTGTGCACATGCAGACCAGACAGCAACTGTGTGCTGGGCTGCAGCAAGAGCAGCTGTGGGCAGCAGGGCAAGGGAGGGGATTCTGCCCCTTGGCTGTGGTCTCATCAGACCCCACCTGGAGTACTGTGTGCCGCTCTGCAGCCCCCAGCACAAGAAGGACATGGAACTGCTGGAGAGAGTCCAGAGGAGGGCCACAAAGATGATCAGAGGGCTGGAGCAGCTCTGCTATGAGGACAGGCTGAGGGAGTTTGGGCTGTGCAGCCTGGAGAAGAGAAGGCTTTGAGGAGACCTTATAGTAGCCTTCCAATAGCTGAAGGGAGCCTACAGGAAGCCTGGGGAGGGACTATTGACAAGGTCTACTAATTACANAGGTTGCCCAGGAAGGTTGTGGAGCACAGAATGTGATCCCATTCTGTGCTTCTGTGCTGCACAACCTCCCTGGAGGTGTTCAGGAGCAGGTTGGATGAGACCTTGAGTGACCTGTTCTAGTGGGAGGTGTCCCTGCCCATGGCACAGGGGAGTTGGAACTGGCTGAGCTTTAAGGGCTCTTCCAACCTAAACCATTCTATGATTTATGATATAAAAAGAGAACTGGCCCCAGTATTGAGCTCTAGGGTTCACCAGTTGTGAGCAGCCACCAACCAGATTTCAATCCATTCTCCACCAGTCTTTGGGCCCAGCCATCCAGCCAGCTCTCAACTCAGCAATGTGTCCACCCATCCACACCAAGTTTCTCCAGGGGGATGCTGTGGGAAATGCTGTATTGAGGTGAAAGTTGCAGTGTGCCTATTGCTGGATGTTTGGCCTCGACGTTTCCAGAGTTACTCTTTCTCTCCTCGGGGAATCTCTTTGTTTTGACAGTTAGGCTAAGAGGTTTTCAGCTTAGCAGAGTACAAACTTTGGGTTCAGAAGAGCTTCTCATGTTGTGGTGGTTCAGCAGTTCCTCTCCCCCTCACCAGCTCCATACTTCGAAATAACCCAGGCTAGGATTCAGTGGGCTGGAAGTTAATAAATGAAGCTTTACATTTATATTTATGAATATTTTATATTTATATTTACAGCTTTGCACAATATACAAGCAGATATTGACAATGTATAACAGATATTTGCAAATATATGCAATTAAAAGGTAAACCAGAAACACCACAGCCTGCACTCTAAGGGGTCTCCAAGAGGGGTTTCCAATCATCCTACCACCTTTCTCCCTTCCCAATCTTGTCTCATTCTCTGTCTTAACGTGCCAGATAAGCAAAAGTAGATCAGCCAGGGGCTTAGCAGCAGGAAAGAAGTTAGTGAAGTTATTTGGATTATTCAGATCCAGCTAAGAAGGCAGGCAGAGAGATGCAGCAGCAGCTGCAGCACAGAGTGCTCTTATCTTAGTTTGGGTCCTAACTTTTATAAATTTTTCAGTAACCTATGAGCAAAGTAGAATCAAATTTTGTTTTCCTTTGTCAGTTTATAGTTTTAATTTCTCATTCAAATCCTTCAATGAGTTCAAAGTGGCACACATGTCCAGTTCTCTTTGGAAGTGGGAGACAGGCAGCTGGTGCTGAGGATCAGTGTTGCATAGAATCATATAGAATCATAGAAGGGTTTAGGTTGGAAGAGACCTCAAAGATCATCCAGTTCTAACCTCCCTGTGCCATAGGCAGGGACACCTCCCACTAGATCAGGATGCTCAAGACCTCATCCAGCCTGGCCTTGAACACATCCAGGGAGGGAGCAGCCACAACCTCCCTGGGCAACCTGTGCCAGTGTCCCACCACCCTCACTGTGAAGAGCTTCCTCCTAACATCCCACTCAAATCTCCCCTCTGCCAGTTTGAACCCATTCCCCCTCGTCCTGTCATTACAAGAACTTGTGAACAGTCCCTCCCCAGCCTTCCTGTAGCCCCCTTTCAGATGCTGGAAGGTTGCTCTAAGGTCTCCTTGAAGCCTTCTCTTCTCCAGGCTGAAAAGTCCCAACTCCCTCAGCCTGTCCTCATAGCAGAGCTGCTGCAGCCCTCTGATCATCAGAGTCTTTGCTACTGGAATGTGAAGTCTTTCATGACACAGAGCAGAGTCACCTTCTGCTGCTGTGTGATGTCAGTGTGCTGTCAGACTGGTGCCATGTGTGCTGTGCAGCAGGATCCAGGGAATCACCATACCAAATCCCAGTGTGGGGGTTTCCAAGAAGGGGAGGTGCTCTTTGCTGTTCAGGTCTCTGTTTCACCTGCTCACACGTTCTCTCATGATTCAGTTTCTCTTTCTCTCACACTCAGATCCTTGCTCTAAAGCACCAGGATGAGTTTTTTTGTGCGTAGGCGGTGTCCTTGAGTGCAGCCTGGATGATGACACTACCTGTCATCTGTCAGCTGACAATCACAGGCTCACAGGATGTTAGAGGTTGGAAGGGATCCAAGGAGATTGAGTCCAACCCCCCTGCCAGAGCAGGACCATACAATGAAGTATTGATAGACAACACTAGATAGGTGTTCCCATATTCACAGACTGGATTGGGTTGGAAGGGACCCCAAAAGACGATCTTGTTCCAATCCCCTTGGCACAGGCAAGGACACCTCCCACTGGCCCAGGATGCTCAAGTCCCCATCTAACCTGGTCCTGAACACCTCCAGGCAGGGGCCATCTGCAGCCTGCCTGAGCAACCTGTACCAGTGTCTCCCCACCCTCACTCTAAAGAATTTCTTCCTCACCTTCAGTCTCAAGGACTGGCACTGCCAGTCCTTGTCTAAAGTCCCTCCCCAGCTCTCCTGGAGCACCTCCAGGTGCTAGAAGGCTGCTCTAAAGTCTCCCTGCAGTCTTCTCCAGGCTGAGCAGCCTCAACTCTCTCAGCCTGTCCTCATAAGGGAGGTACTCCAGCTCTCTGATAATTTTTGCTGCCTACTCTGGACCTTCTCCAGCAGGTCCACGTGCTTCATGTGTTAGGCTCCTCAGAGCTGGACACCATGCTGCAGGTGGGGTCTTTTTTGGAGATGAGTTGTGTCATGCTAGCCCTTTGCTTTAGGTTCTGGCTTACTTCAGCCTCCATGGATGCGGAATGAAGGTTCGTGCTGGTTGCTGTGGCCTTACTTGGGGAATCTTTACAGCTGCAATATGTTTTCCTGTTGGGCTGACAGGAAAAGCAAGGACACGTGAGGTGACATAAGGCTGCTGACACTCTTCTCTTTGAAGCAAGGGCCCATCAACTGTGCTATGGTCCCAGCAGAGTGGAAGCATCCTGGGTTTGACACAATCACTTCTCAGTTTTATTGCTGCAAGAAATGGCCTTTTGTATCAGGAAAAGCCATTCTTTGAACCTTTGTTTTGCTGGGGTTGTGCACACATATGGAATCATAGAATGGTTTAGGTTGGAAGAGCCCTTAAAGCTCAGCCAGTTCCAACTCCCCTGTGCCATGGGCAGGGACACCTCCCACTAGAACAGGTCACTCAAGGTCTCATCCAACCTGCTCCTGAACACCTCCAGGGAGGTTGTGCAGCACAGAAGCACCGAATGTGATCTTTGATCACATTCGGTGCTTCTGTGCTGCACAACCTCCCTGGGCAACCTGTGCCAGTGTCTCACCACCCTCACTGCAAACAACTTCCTCCTAACATCCAGTTTCAATCTTCCCTCTGCCAGTGGATCCTATCTGTGAACAACTTCCTCCTAACATCCAGTTTCAGTCTCCCCTCTGAAAGTGGATCCTATCTGTGAACAACTTCCTTCTCACATCCAGTTTCCATCTCCCCTCTGCCAGTGGATCATATTCCAGGGAAAAAACCTGGAATGCACTGCTTTAAGACAGCATCATGAGTTAATGGGTTGTGGAGTCTCACTCTCTGGAGATAGTCAAGGACTGCCTGGATGTGTTCCAGTGTGATCTGCTCTAGGGGATCCTGCTCTGGCAGGGCTCTGGACCAGAAGCTGGTGAGGGGCCTGGAGCACAGCCCTATGAGGAGAGGCTGAGGGAGCTGGGGGTGTGCAGCCTGCAGAAGAGGAGGCTCAGGGGTGACCTTGTTGCTGTCTACAACTACCTGAAGGGAGGTTGTAACCAGATGGGGTTGGGCTCTTCCCCCAGGCAACCAGCAGCAGAATGACTCTCAAGTTGTGTGAGGTATAGGCTGGTTGTTAGGAAGAAGATCTTCATAGAGAGAGTGATTGTCATTGGAATGGGCTGCCTGGGGAGGTGGTGGAGTCCCCATCCCTGGAGGTGTTCAAATAAAGCCTGGATGGGGCACTTAGTGCCATGGTCTGGTTGATTGGATGGGGCTGGGGGATAGGTTGGACTGGATGAGCTTGGAGCTCTCTTCCAACCTGGCTGATTTTATGATCTTTTTGATGTCACTTCCAGTCCCTGACATTCTGTGGTTGTATGAAGTTTGTAGTTCAGTGTCAAGGACTTCCCATGAGCAGTCTCCTCCCCAGAGGTGTTCAAGGCCAGGCTGGGTGAGGCCTTGAGCAACCTGGGCTAGTAGGAGGTGTCCCTGCCTGTGGCAGGGGGTTGCAACTGGATGATCTTTGAGGTGCCTTCCAAACCATTCTATGAAAGAGTCAATCTTAGGGAAAGGCCAGAGGCTGGACCCCTCTTCTCCCATCTGTTGTGGTCCATGTATCTTTGCTGTTCCCTCGTTGCAGCCTCCGGAGGTCATCTCACTTGGGTGACCCCAAGCTGATGAAATTGTGTTTCCTGCAAGTGTATTTGTAGCAGGTGCATTGAATTGGCTCAAATGTTATCTTTGGGTCTGCATCTCTCTTGTTGTTATCAGAAGAGCTGCCTGCAGGTTAGCTCTGGCAATAGCTGAGCTGTGTGCACACAGCAGAGGGGAGGTGTGCCCACGGTGCCAGTGCCACCTCTAATCCGGGGAGCACAACTCTTGATAGCAGTGGAGATAAACCACAGCAGCAACTCAGGAATCTGCCCCTGAGGCTGGTTGTGGACCCAGCCTGTGCTGCATTTCACATTTTGGTCAGAAACCATCTGGATCGGAGGTTTCAGCAGATGTTTTGTGGCAGAGACTAATTGGGGTTCGCTGTGTTTTCAGCGAAGGTGTGGTGCTGCTGGCAGGCAGTAATGGCAGGGCAGCTGAGCTGCCTTCTGCTGCTGCAGCCCTCTTTCTTCCTCTTCCTTACATAAATATCCCTTGATGGAAACCTCAGCGTTGCTTTCCTTTCCAATCTGTACTCACCACTTATAATCTGGGTCTGTTCTTTTCTTCTTGGTTGATTGCTCAGCAGTTTCTTTCCGTAGGTTTGCTTACTCGTTTGGGCAAAGCTGACCCTGTCCTTAGAACTTATTTTAGAGTCAAACTGGTCAGGAAATTTTTAGAGTCAAATAGATTCAAGGAAAATAGAATCATAGAATGGTTTGGGTTGGAAGGGAGCTCAAGGACCATCCAGCTCCAAGCCCCTGCCATAGGCAGGGACACTTCCCCCTAGAAGGATGCTGTAATCTCAAAAGTTTGCTCTACCTTTCACGTCTGCCAACTGCTGCCTGGGTTGATGTCCCAAGTCCTGGGTAAGAAGTTTAACTGCCAAGTGTCACTTGTTTATTTGGTTTGGTTTTCATTTAAAGAAACTCACAGCCTACAGGAAAACAGCTGGAGAATTATTAAATGAAAAAAGTGAATTTCAAATTTAGAGCACCCTACTTCTGCATCCCTTTTGTTTTCACATGGTCAGATGCACAGAGTGGTTTGGGTTGAAAGGAGGCCCAAAGATTGTCCAGCTCCAATGCCCCTGCCATGGGCAGGGACACCTCCCACCTGCACAGATTGCTCAAGGGCCTCATCCAGCCTGGCCTGGAACACCTCCAGGGAGGGAGCAGCCACAACCTCCCTGGGCAACCTGTGCCAGTGTCTCACCACCCTCACTGCAAACAACTTCTTCTTAACATCCAGTCTCAATCTCCCCTCTGTCAGTTTGAACCCATTCCCCCTCCTCCTCTCATCCCCAGCCCTTGTTAATAGTCCCTCCCCAGCCCTCCTGCATCCCCCTTCAGATCCTGGAAGGCCACTCCAAGGTCTCCTGGCAGCCTTCTCTTCTGCGGGCTGCAGAGCCCCAACTCTCTCAGCCTGTGCTCAGAGCAGAGCTGCTGCAGCCCTCTCAGCTGCATCTTGGTGGCCTCCTCTGCACTGGCTCCAACCCTTGCATGTGCTGCTTGTGCTGGGGGCTGCAGAGCTGCAGACAGTGCTGCAGGTGGGGTGTGAGGAGAGCAGAGCCAAGGGGCACAATCCCCTCCCTTGCCCTGCTGCCCACAGCTGCTCTTGCTGCAGCCCAGCACACAGTTGCTGTCTGGGCTGCACTCACACACTGCCAGCTCATGTTGATTCCTCCAACCACTCTTTACTTTCAAGATGAAGATTGACCTTGTAGCTGCCTTCTTCCATTACTTAAAGGGGACCTACAGGAAGGCTGGGAAGGAACTTTTCATGAGGGTGTCTAGCAACAGGACAGGTGAGAATGTTTTTGAGCTGAGGAGGAGTAGGTTTAAGCTGCATCATGGGAAGAAGCTCTTCATTATGAAGGTGGTGAGACACTGGAACAGGTTGCCCAGGGAAGCCATGGATGCCTCCTGCCTTGGAGATACTCAAGGCCTTGAGCAACCTGGTCTCATGGAAGGTGTCCCTGCCCATGGCATGGAGGTGGACTCAATGATCTCTTGTCTCTAGAGATCCCTTCCAACCCAAACCATTCTGTAATTCATTCTGACCTATTGGTCTCATCTTTCAAGTAAACGTGGAACCAAATTGCCTTCTTCAATAAATCAGCTCTTCAGCAGATAAATCCTGTTGCTGAGTTGAGTCCCCAGAAGGGTGTAACCCTCTGCAGAGCTCTTAAGCCTTTGATAGCATTTTTCTTCTATTTATACTCCCTGATGTTGTGGGGTTAGAACATCCTTCTCACCTCTTCCCTGATGATGTTGTAACCAAGGAGCACTCAAAGCTGCTTTTCTCCACGCTTTCTTAAAAGCAAAGCAAATCAGGATGCCTTCCTTCTTCTGAAAATGTTTGTGGTATTTGAGCTGCACTCCTGTAGAATTTCTCCTTTCTCCCACACCACTCACACAAAAAAAAAAAAAAACAAAAAACTGTTGATAAAGTTTGCTGATTTGGATCAAAATGCCCCTGAAGATTCAAGCTTGGTCTCATAGCATCAGATCAGGCCAGAGGGGAGGCTACCAAGAAGGCAAATGTCATGAAAAGTGGAATTCAAAGAACTGAATCTCAAAAGGATGCGAGGAGAGAGCTTCCTGCTGTGAGGTGGATTTATTTTAAGCAATGTGTGTTCAGACCTGCCTGAGTGCAAACAATGGCACATGCAGTTATGGAACTGGGCTTGGTTATCTCAACATGATGCTGGCATGTTATACAAACCAGCAAACCTACCTGGCAGTGTTTCTGCAGCCACCCAGGAAGGTCAGGCAGGCTTCTGAATGGTTCCTTGCATGGTCTGCTGTGCTGCCCCATGCTTCTTTCACAACTTTCAAACCTTTTCAACCAATGCTGGGGTTGCTCAGCCTGGAGAAGGCTCCAAGAGGACCTTAGAACTGCCTTACAGCACCTGAAGGGAGCCTATAGGAAAGCTGCAGAGAGACTTTTCATAGAATCAGTCAGGGTTGGAAGGGACCACAAGGATCAGCCAATTCCAATCCCCCTGCCATGCCCAGGGACACCCTACCCTAGAGCAGGCTGCCCACAGCCTGGCCAAAAACACCTCCAGGGATCTGGCCCCAAACCCCTCCCTGCAGGGGCAACCCATTCCAGCCTCTCACCACTCTCATGCTCAGCAACTTCCTCCTCATCCAATCTGAATCTCCCCACCTCCAGCTTTGCTCCATTCCCCCTAGTCCTGTAACTACCTGATAGCCCAAAAAGTCCCCTTCATGAGGGTGTCTAGAGACAGGCCGAGGGGGAATGTTTTGAAGCTGAGGGAGAGCAGAGTTAGACTGGAGCTTAGGAAGAAGTTCTTCAGTATGAGGGTGGTGAGACTGGAATAGGTTGCCCAGAGAGGTTGTGGATGCCTCCTCCCTGGAGGTGTTGAAGGCCAGGCTGGATGAGGCTGTGGATAGCCAAATCTAGTTGAGAGGTGTTCCTGTTCCATCCTTCCTGACCCCCAGCCCTCAGGTATTTACAGGCATTGATCCCTTCTTAGTCTCCTCCTCTCCAGACTGAGCAGCCCCAGGGCTCACACCCAGGTGCAGGACCTTACACTTGGCCTTGTTGAATGTCCTGAGGTTGGCCTGGGCACAGCTCTGCAGCCTGTGCAGGTCCCTCTGGATGGATCCTGCCCTCTAGCAAGNTGCCCTTGATCACCACTCTCTGTGTGCCACCATCCAGCCAGTTCCTTATCCAGCAGTTGTCCACCCATCCAGTCTGTGTTTTTCCAGTTTGGTGACCAGGATGTGATGTGGGACAGAGTCAAAGGCCTTTCTTAGATCCAGATAGATGCCATCAGTTGTCCTTCCCTTGTCCACCGCTGCTCTGACTTCATCATAGAAAGCCACCAAAGCCTGCCCCATGTTCTTCCCAGGCACAGAGGTGAGGCTGACTGATCTGTAGGTCCTGGCATCGTCCTTTTTTCCCTTCCTGAAGATAGGTGTTGTGTTTGCCCTTTTCCAGGCAGCAGGAACTTCACCAGTCTGCCATGACCTTTCAAATACAATGGGCAGTGGTTTGGCAATTTCATCTGCCAGTTCCCTCGGGACCCGTGGGTGGATCTTATCAGGCCCCATGGACTTGTGCAGGTTCAGGTTCCTTAGGTGCTCACGAACATGATCTTCAATTACAGTAGGCAGGTTTTCACTCCCCCAGTCCATACTTTTGCCCTCTGGAATTTGGACATCGTGGCTGGAGCACTTGCTCCTGAAGACTGAGGCAAAGAAGTATTTGAAAAGTCATTCTCTCCCTCTGCTGTGCTCTGCTAAGAGCCCACCTGGAGTACTGCATCC
>VWZI01003760.1:0-52462 GCA_013396835.1 Psilopogon haemacephalus | reverse complement strand
ATCTCACCATCTGTCTTATGCATCAGATAAGTGAAGGTAGATCAGGCAGGGGTTTAGCAACAGGAAGGTAGGTAGTGAAATTATTCAGCTAAGAAAGCAGGAAGAGAGAGACATGCATCATNTCAGAGATGAAAGTCCCTAAGAGGGGGTTTTAACCACTCTACCACCTTCCCTCCTTTCCCAATTTTATCTCACCATCTGTCTTATGCATCAGATAAGTGAAGGTAGATCAGGCAGGGGTTTAGCAACAGGAAGGTAGGTAGTGAAATTATTCAGCTAAGAAAGCAGGAAGAGAGAGACATGCATCATCAGCAGCCACAGCTCAAAGTGGTCTGTCTTATCTATGTTTGGGTTAAAACTCTTAAACATTTTTTTTCAGTAAAGCTATGAGTGAAGTAGTTTTCAGTAAAGCTATGAGTGAAGGGGGGTTTTCCTTTCTCAGCCTATAGTTTAATTTCTCATTCAAATCCTCCAACTAGTTCAAACCATCACGAGCTGAAATCCCCCGATTTTCAGAAGGTCTTGTTGATAGTTTGACAGATATGAATCAGAAGAAAGGAATGGAAGAACATAGAGAAGGAAGATAAAATAAGCATCACCCTATTGCTGAGAAGTCTGAACTAATTATAAATCCGTAAAGGCAAGCCTGAACAAAGAAAATTACAAGAAGTAGCAGAAATGCTAGAATTGTCAACAATCATAGATGCAAGGCAGGAGTAAGAGGTCCATTTATCAGCATCAGGAAAAGATGACAAATAGTACAATGATGCCATACAATGATAAAGTACTTTCTCTCCTGTAGTCATTTCTGCTTTTGCTGAAGGGTGGAATCAATTTGAAAAACACACAATTTCTGTACACAGGAATTTTTCGCAAAGGTTGTGTGAGCACTGACCCCAGCAATTTTAAGCAAACTCAGATTACTTCAGAAAATCCCTTAGCTTTAAAAAGAATAAATAGGGCAAACTGAATGAATCCAGATCCTTCCATGGGTCCACAGTCTCAGATAATGAGTGACATGAATGATACCAGATATATTTTTATAAAGTCTTAAGAAGAGTTTCACACTGAAGGTAAATTGTATGGATTTCCAACATGGCACTCCCTGGAATAGATTATGGAGTTCCAAAGCTCAAACTTCAAGATGTAGACTTGTAAACAAGTAGTGGGTCAGAGAATAACCATAAGATGGTTTAAAGAAATTTGAAAAAAACAATAAAAAACAAAACAAACAAACAAAAAACCCACAAAACCCAAAACAGTTATGAAAAAGATTTTGGGAATTCATTTGATGAGCAGGTTAAGAGATGATGCAGTCACAGGTTATGGATACACATTTGAGAAAGACTTTTGGGAAGCAAGTATTTTTCTGCATAGTGAGCAGAATGGCTAAGTAGGTCTAGTAGCTGATAACTGCTCTTTAAAGTCATGAGTTCGTGTCAAGCACAAGTTAAGGTCTACTACAATTCTGTCATTATCCATTTCAAGTAAAACATTTAACAAGCCAGAACCAGCATGCAGTCACTTCTGTTTGCAGCTTGTTTTCATGTGTGCGCGCACACACACACACACACAAAATAAAATGATAGAATACAATTTCAAATTCTTAGCATAGGCACAAAATTTTTGGCTGACTTTTCTATCCAGAAGGACAACAAAAATCCCAAAGGTGATTTCTTCATGTACCTAAGGTGATCTTCCATAATATTACATACAGAAAGTCATAGTAGTCCAGATTTTCTGTGATAACAGATAAACAAAGATGAAGACTGTGGCTACAACCAGCTGCTGTTTCAAGGAATGTGCATTTCTGCTGCCAAAGTCTACTCAAGCACTGCACGAAAGCGCCAGGGGAAAACAGGTGGTGTGAATCCTGCCTGTCTTTTTCTTATCATGTTGGACTAATTTTTATTATAATTTCCCCTCTTTAAATTAGCTATGTCACAAAAGTAAGTCTCAAGTCACAGTAAGAGGTCTGATCCATTTGAGAGAGTCCAGCACAGAGCCAAAAAGATGATGAAGGGAATGGAACATTTCTCTTACAAGGAGAAACTAAGAGATCTGGGGCTCTGTTGCTTGGAGGAGACTGAGAAGTGACCTCATCAATGTTTATAAATATGTAAAGGGTGAACGCCAGGAGGCTGGAGCTAGGCTCTGCTGGGTGATGCCCATGACAAGACAAGGGGCAATGGGTGGAAACTGAGGTATTGGAAGTTTCATTTAAACATGAGGAGGAAGTTTTTCCCTGAGAGGGTGAAAGAACACTGGAACAGGCTGCTCAGAGGAGTTGTGGAGTTTCCCTCTCTGGAGATATTCAAAACCCACCTGGACACGTTCCTGTGTGATCTGATCTAGGTGATCCTGCTCTGGCAGGGGGGTTAGACTGGATGAGCTTTCGAGGTCCCTTCCTGCCCCTGACATTCTGTGATTCTGTGATCATAGGTTCTAGGCATAAAGCATATGATCTGGCAGCAGGCAAGCTTTACTTTGTGTGCCAGGCAACATCTCAGGGCTGTATGAGAGCTGTGCTTTGCTGTACTTATGTAGCTTTCCAGAATAACGTTTAAAATTACAGGGTTTCACTTTTATCTGTGCTTTTTCTCACTGTGGCTAGGGCAGTAACCAATGAAAGGACATGGAGACCAATACTTGGCTAAATGTCTAATGTTGATGTTCATCTCGTGGAGAATGCCATCACTGTCTTTCAGCAGTTCACTTTGTCATAACTGTATGTGGGCCTACTGCAATTGGGAACATCCTTTTTGCAGACATGTTGTTTTTTTACCTGTATCTTTGGATGCTCGTGACTGAGATCCTTTGCCCAAGTGTGTTTGTGTAATGCATCCTACCTCTCAATGGCATAGTTTTATTTCACTGATTGTCCTTCTCCTTCTCCATGTGTAGTAGAGAAAGAGGAAATTAAAAGCATTTTATTCTGTGTTATTGTTCATGTACTCTTTTGCTGGTCTTTACTTCTCCAAGAGCACCCTGACAACCTCGCCTACACCCAGATGTTAATGATTTTCTTCTTTTAACACCCTTTTGAATTAGAATCATCAGCACACCACCTGAATGCAAAGTATTCCTATAATACCCTGAGTATTACTTTATATTCCATCCTTCAGACCTCCCAGCAACCCATATGCCTTTGGAATCACTCATGTGAAGTATGCAGAGGTTTGTCACAGATGGCCAAGTGTTTGCAATTAAGTGAGAACCTAGCAAATGTATGAATAATTCCATGTACTTATTAAAAGCTGAATTACTTACATTTACTAATGCAGTTCTCATTTGCCATTAAAAACCTTTGAAGACCTTTGCACCTCCAGAGTCTGAAGGAAACCTCCTTTAGGTATAAGAATCGAAGTAATACTACTACCTGTGAACAGCTGACATCTCTAAATTCAACCTAGTTCCAATTACCAACCATTATAAACAATGATAGTCCCAGATGCTGCTACTCTTGTATGAAATTCTCCTAGAGCACGAGTCTATAAAGCTGTCAGGCTCTCGTCTACCATGGTCACTAAATTTAACTGAAAACTCTAAATGTCAAACATTCATCTTAGAGGTTCACTCATCCATCTCCCACACCTTTAAATAATCAAGAAATAGCTCTGACTGTGAGGAGCAATCAATATGTCTTGCAATAGGAATGAAAATTTGTTAAAGGAAAAGAAATCAGCAGAGCTGCAAGTGGTGGATTACAGCAAAGAGCAGACACACTTGGGATAACTATGTGGGAATTCCTCTTACTGGACTGTAGTGAAGAGGTATTGAAAAGCAGCACGTGAGAGTTGTTGCTGCTCCCACTTGTTCTCTTTACAGTAGAATCTCAGTTGGCTGCAGGTAGCTGCAGTATGTCATTTTAGCAAATTAAAGGCACATTTAGGGAGACATAGCTCCTTGGTTTCTTTTCTGATCTGTCTTTCCTAGAATCACAGAATAACTAAGGCTGTAACTGACTTCTTAGCAGTTGGAGCATATTGCTTGTGATTGTACTCATGATTTCACATTTTGAGAATCTCTGAGGATGGAAATCTTCATTTTGATCCCTATTCAGCTTCCTCACACTACAGTGTACTGTTTTGGGTAGTAAGAGGTCTTATTCAGTTTTCACTTCTGAAGGGAAAAAAAAACCCCAACATGTAATGTAAAGTAGTTTGACAATTGAGAGCAGCTCTACGACAGCAACTATTTACGTTTTCTCAAAAATGTTGTCTTAAAAAACCTTCCTCTGCTGCTAGTAGCCTCTGGTATTCAGCTGCAATGAGAGCTAGATCCAGACAAGCTCCAGCTGTGCCACTTGGAAACAACAACTCAAAGACCACTTTCCCCTTTGAAATCAGAAGACTGTGGATAGGAAAGGAGGTATGGAAACACTTCCTAGTTTTTAGATAAGGACTTCTGCTCCCACATATTACTTCTGCTTCTGGAAGGGACCTCCGAAGGTCATCTATCTAGTCCAACCTCACCCACCCCGCCTGCACTCAGCAGGGACATTGTCAACTAGATCAGGCTACCCAGAGCCCTGTCCAGCCTCACCTTGAATATCTTCAGGGATAGGGCCTCAACCACCTCCCTGGATAGCCTGTTTCAGTGTTCCACCACCCTCATGGTAAAAAACGTGTCCTTCACATCCAATCTAAATCTGCTCTGCTCTAGTTTGAAGCCATTGCCCTTGCCCTGTCCCTGCAGGCCTTTGCAAACAGTTTCTCTGCAGATTTCTTGTACCTTTAAGGTATTGGCAGGCTGCTATCAGGTCTCTCTGGAGCCTCCTCTTCTGGAGGCTGAACACCTCCAGTTCCCTCAGCCTGTCCACATATCAGAGATGTGCCAACGCCCTGGTCATTTTCATGACCCTCCTCTGGACCCATTCCATTACTTCCATGTCCTTCCTGTACAGCCTAAATCTGACAATTCTTCAGCTGTTGCATAAATATCATGATATCAACCCAGTGCTTGACATACTTGTTCTAGACAAGTATGTCAGTTTAGAAAACATATTTATGCTGTATACTGTTAAGCCACCTAGTTTGACCTTCCAAGGAGCTGTTTCTTTTGGGAATATTAGAAACTAAGTCCTCTGAAAAAAACACTTTTCTCTCCTTATTCAACTACTTGGCATACCAGGCATATGAATAAATAACTCTGTTCAGGTTTCTCCACAATGAAGCAGATGTGGTTAATCTGCAGCTCCTTTCTCCTCGCCACCACTTCTTTTCTTATATGTCACAGATAAAGCCAAAATCTACTGGAGACCTGCACAAATCCTGCCCCTCTCCATCCTCTGCAAGTACTAGGCAGAAGAGGTCTTCATAGGCACCTTTGGGATGTGCCAGTCTTCCTGGCTGGGCAAGAGAGAGCAATTATAATTTCTGTTAAATATCTAACCCTGGCTGAGGCTCTCAAACAGCCCTAAGTTCAGGCTCACTCTCTGGGTACAGCTTTTGACTCAGAGCAACCTACACCTTACTCAAGACAGCAGAAATGGATAGAAGCGCTGACTGCGGATCTGAAACAAGTTACCATTGTGTAGTAAAACTTGTTTTCCTAGGGCAGATTCCTGCCAAGGTAGATGAACTTACTAGGAAAAATTATGGCATTATTGTCTGTTCTGCTTAGGTTTTTGCTTTGTTTGGAGTTTGGTTGTTATTCAAATTTTATTGATCAGAGACCTTTTTAGTGTGTGTTTGTGGGTTTGGGTTTTTTTCTCTTTTTTTTCTCTTTTTTGGTTTGTTTTTTTCTAACCAAGAGTAAAAAGCAGCTGGACGCATGAGAGATCATGCCCAGACAATTTGTACATCTCATCTCTTGCTATTGCACCGTGCTAGGTGACAATATCCACTCTACTCTGCCCCGATGAGACCTTATCTTGAGTACTGCATTCAGTTTTGGTCTCCCCAGTTTAAGAGAGACAGGGATCTGCATGGAGAAGGGACAGGAATCTGCTGGAGAAGGGACAGGGATCTGTGTGGAGAAGGGACAGAGATGTGCTGGAGAAGGTCCAGCATAGGTCTACAAGGATGATTAGAGGACTGGAGCACTGCCTGATGAAGAGAAGCTGAGGGACCTGGGGCTTTTTACTCTGGAAAAGAGAAGACTGACATGGAGATTTAATAAATGTTTATAAATATCTGAGGGATGGGTGTCAGGAAGTGGTGGGTGGGACAGGATCTGCTCACTTGCTCCCTGTGATAGGACAAGGAACAATGGATGTAAGCTGCAGCACAGGAGGTTCCAGCTCAACACAAAGGGGAACTTCTTTACTGTAAGGGTTACAGAGCACTGGCACAGGCTTCCCTGGGAGCTTGTGGAGTCTCCTTCCCTGGAGACTTTCAAGGCCTGTCTGGATGAATTCTGTGACCTGAACTAGATCTGGTCCTACTCTGGCAGGGGTGTTGGACTCAATTATCTCTCTGGGTCCCTTCTGACCCCTGACATACTGTGATCCTGTGATGTGTTCAAAACACTGATGAAAAGTGGCAGGCTGAAATTGAATACAAATTACAACAGTCAAAAAAGAGTGAAAGGTAGGAGCAGGGCAAGGGTTACTCTTGCTTTTGTCATATGTCAGGTGGACTAGAGCCCTGTGATGTATCAGAGCATGAAGCATGTAATCTCTCTCTGAGCTCTATAAGGCTCCATAGCATGTGGAAGAAAGCTAAACACACTGATATAATCCGAATTCTTAAGAAGATGTGTCTAAAATATACTAAAACCCCACTCTGTACATCTGAGTCGAAGACAGTTCTCAACATCTCTGTGGATTTGTGTGCTGGTTTGAACTAGTTGGAGGATTTGAATTAGAAATTAGACTATAAACTGAGAAGAAAGCACAGAGATGCTACTTCCCTCAGAGCTCGACTGAGAAAGAAAAAAAAAACGTGTTTTAAGAGTTGAACCCAAATATAGATAAGGGAGACGGTTTCAGACCTCTCTGGGTTGTGGCTGGCTCCTTGCATGGCTCCTTTGTCTCTGTCTTCTGTAGCTGATTCTCAATAATTCTGCTAATTTCTTTCCTACTGCTAACCCCCCCAGCTGATCTACCTTCACCTATCTGCTGCATTAACAGATGGTGAGATAAGATTGGGGAAGGTGGGAAAGGTGGTAGGGGTGGTTAGAAACCCCTCTTAAGTATCTCTGGGAGGGGTGTGGCGTTTCTGTATTACCTTTTCACTGTATATATCTGTAAATATCTGTGGAGAATTTTGTGGATGAATGGTTAAAACAGAGAGGACATGGGTACTGTATAAGGACAGTAGCTTTGAAGAAGAAATCATACAATAACAGCATGCAGGTGTAGAAACCAACTTGTGCAAAACAGATTTTAGCTAGCTACAGGAATGAAAGACATTACTGTATTAAACTGATAGAACAATAGAGCCTCTCTGATCATCCTGACCTTGCACAACAGCTGCACAGCAACAGGATGCTGATACAGGGAAGAACTTATCTGGTTAGAACTAGGATTTTGTTAACTGCAAGGACACTGAGCCATGCCAGCTGCCTGATAGCCGTTAGCCAATGGTGAGCTCTGCTTTTGCAATATGTATGAGCCTCATTAATGTGACTATATAATTGTGAGCTTCTGATTAATAAAGTTTGAGACTTGTTGATCATCATAGGGTGAGCTTGTCTCCCGTCATTTTTCCCACAAATATCTGTTATACTTTGTATATGTCTGCTTGTATATTTTGCATAGCTGTAAATATAAAGCTTCATTTATCAACTTCCAGCCAACTGATTCCTAGGCTGGATTATATGCACAGGACTTCTGTGAGCACGGTGGTCTCTGCCCAGGCGAGCTCCAGTGGAAGACACACTTCAGTGAAGTTTCCCCACTTCTGCCGCCTAAACCCACTTCTGACCTCTTCAGTTTCACAGCAGCACATGTTTAAAGCAAGACAAATGAGAATGTCTTCACAAAACAAAATATTCTGCTACTCTCACTTTTCCTGTGGGAGGAAGGTAACAGCACAAAAGGGACAAAAGGAAATCTCTATCACTAAACAAAAGTGCTCAGGTTCTCTGGCTATCACATCAGAAACACACAGAATTTAAAACATGGATTAGTCTTCTCTGCTCTCTCTCTGCCTCTGCCAGACTGTTGCTCTGCTCTTTCCTTTCCTTGCCTTGCCTTGCCAACCCTGCCTATCCCATGGCAAAGCAAAATCCTCCTCACTCCCCAGCACAAAGAATGTCAGCCTGCTTCCACCTCTATTTTTCAGACCTTTGGTGCGTCTACTAAAGGGACATATGTAGGCACGTTGGTAGTAGTGACAAGCCATGCTGCTACCCTTCTGTGTCACGGCAGCCTTAATTCAGTTGACTCCAAAGGAAACTCTTGGTTTAGGTTACCTGTGAGATGTTCACCTAAAGTGTAGTTAACTCAGACGTTAATATTCTTTTAGCTGTTACCACTTCAACCATCAGTTTTCATTCTGTGAAATGCTTGCAGGGCTGTATTTCTAAGCAAAACAGTCCACATGGCTGCAGGGAGGATTTTTCAGGGGAAAGGAGGAGTTAGTTCTCAACCATCTATTGCCTGGCACGTGATGCCCCCCAGAGTAAATAGAGATTATTGCAGCCATCTCAGGAATACTGCTGCTGCCATCTCCTGAGAAAAGCTGGGCTGAGTATGGTTAATGGAGTTACAGAAGCTGTTGCTGCTGCAGCTGCCTATCTGTGGCCTAATAAAATTGCTGGACTGGACTAGTCTGTAAACCAGTTATAGCTAAGATCACACCTATCACACTAAAAATTCAGGATGCAAACCCATACATCTAGCACTTTCCCAGAAATCTCATTTGCAGGCATAACACTAGATCACTTTACATGAGGTGATTAATCTTCTCTGCTTCCTGAAGGCACATAGGAAATCCCTACTCTGACCCATGAAGGCCTCCAAGTCTGGATAACTGGGAGATCTGAAATTTGGAATTTAGAGATATAAATGCTGCTGGAACTCTAAAGTGAAATTCATACTCTTGTCACATTTAACTCGAAGAACAGAGGTTTTGAGTAAAACTGTCATAAACTACTATAAATTTAAAGTTTACTGAAGTAGTCTGAAGTCACTACTGAACATAGAACAGATATAACAGGTATAACAGCCCCATGGAGATTTCTAAAATCTGCAAATTAGCTTTTTCCTCTCTCACTCTCTGTATGTGAACATATAGATAACAAAATATTTAATATATGCTATGAGCAATTATGTGACTTTCCCAGCATCTTCTTTTCCAGCTATTGAAAGCAGTATCTCACATGATAACAGGTCAAACAAATGTTCCAGGGCAATGTATTACATCCCTCTCCCAAATAAAGGCTGATAGAAAATAAGAACATGAAGCAGTTCTAGAGTATTTTGATTAGCAGCATCTTCAGACATAGGCCTATGCGTGAAGCTGTGCTTTATTGTCATCTGCACCCCACTGCTGTTAATGAGATTTCTTTCCCATTCATTCCTTAATAATAATGCTTGTCCTGACCTTTGCAAAATACATTGAGATGATGCTTCAAAAGCACTAAGCGAGTGCTAAATAATATTATCTGGTTATTGTTACAGTGACAGCTATGGAAAAATGTTTTCTGCTCAGAGCTCATAATGACTACTTAGCAAATTCACTATAGTAACAGAACTATTTCTAATTTCCTTCCAAATTGCCATAGAGACTTCAGTTCACTTTCAAGACAAGATATTTGTGTTTATACTTTCTGAATTTGAATCAAAATGCCAACATTTTTACAGTGAAAATTCACATTTCTTGGTTATATAAGCAGCAGTGCAGGTGTCCTTCTTTTCCTTTGTCAAACAATAAGGAAATAAAATAAATTTCCTATGAAAGTATTCAGTCTGAGAGCAGGAGGAGAGTTTTGGAGTCTCTTGCTTATCATAGCTGACCATGTCTCCAATCTTACATAGCACAGAATTTTCCTCTAGGTTACAAAATGTAAGCTAGACAGAGTACTGAAAAAAACAGTGAAAGTGGTTTCTGACGTGCTGTTTCTCAGTCGGCAGAGAGGATGGTGTACAGGAACAGACAGGAGGACCGAGGAGCTGTGACCTCACAAGTCATTCAGCTTTTCCACTGAAAACATATTGCCACGGGTAAGGTACAGGGCTTCCACCCTCCCTCTCCTGCTGCTGCAGTGGGTCTTAACCACGGCGCCAGCAGAGGAGCCAGCGCTCAGGCAGCGCCCGGCAGGGAGTGTCGCTGGCTTGATCGCTATCGCCACACACTGCTCAGCCGTGACAGCATATGCTCGCTACGTACAGCCAGAAAGGGACACGCTGCCTTGTCCTTGCAAGCTCTCAGCATCAAGCAGCCTTCTGGTCAGTGAAGACATGGACAAGCGCAATATGCCTGGAAGAGAAGGGAAGCCAAAGTGATTGTCGATGGGAACAGCAGCGAGAAGCAGAACGCAAAAAACGGAAGGCAGAAGAAGGAAGGATGTGCTAAATAACAGAAAGAGAAAGAGGGAAGAGTAGAAAATGCAGAGGGAGAGAAAAGACCTATTATGATGCCAAGAGCTATTTTCTTAACCAAAATAGAATACAAGATGATAAAGGAAGGGGAAAAAAAGGAGGGAAGGAAAAAAAAAAAAAGAGGAAGGAAAAGAAAGGGGGAAGGGGAAAAGAAAGGGGGAAGGGTAAAAGAAAGGGAAAAGAAAAAAGGGGGGAAGAAAAAAAAAGGGGGGGGGAAGGAAAGAAGAAGTAGGAAAAAAAAAACAAACAGAAAAAGAAAAACTGAAGATAAAAAACAAAAAGAAACAAAAAAGAAGAAGCTAAACTCCCTCCAAGTGCTTGGAGTTTTCTTAGCACAGGCCTTCCCTGCTTTGGTAATGGCAGATTTCAGAGCAATTTGTAACGCCTTTCTCAGCAGAGCAAATCCAACTCCACTCTGCAGCTGAGGTTACCACTACAGCATAAACCAGCTGTTAAGAAAGCTACATTAACTCCAAAGGATGGCTTTCATATCAAAATTACCTTTACAGGAAATCCCTCTGTGTGCATGGCTGTGAATATTTGGAATAATATCTGCTAAAACTTACCTAAAAAATTCCACTAGGAAGAAATTTTCCATGCTTTAATTCCAGATAGTGCAAGTGGTTTTTCTCATACTATCTGGAACAGATCAGAGCAACCACCCACTTTGTCCCCTGTCCCTTCCTAATGTTGTTAAGACCATTTTCAGCTTTAGGAGGTATCCCTCTATGGGAACTGAGGGTAGCATGGGTATATATTCCAAGCATCAGAGGGATGCCAGGAAACCTTACTCACTGTGGATGCAGTGGGAGCATTCAGTGATGCCAGGGAAGCTAGAAGCTGAAGCCCTACAATGAGCACCTTTGGCTCTGCAGCAAGAAGCTTTACACTGTGGGTCTTGAAGCATCATCAGAGCTGTGGACATTCGTAATTCTATTCTGAAGCAGCTGTCTGGTGGGCTGGCAGGAAACAAGGTAAAAAAATATCTTCTGCTTGTGGAGTGTCTGTAATGTATTTACTCTGATAATCTGTAGTGCACCATTTTGTCTTCAAATGGCAGACTTAGATGGCTGGAAGTTTCCTGCCCAGCTATAGTTAGGTGTTCAGCTTGCCTGCTAACTAAACTGAGGAGAGAATCAGCAGCCAGGGAACTTATGAACACAACTAAGCCAACCAGAAGCACCATTTGGTGCACTTTACCCTGTTCTAGACAAAGGATAGGAACAGAACACAGCATCTTGAGCAAGTGTGGAGGTTTCTGTGGTTAAAGAAATAATTTGTGCTCACCATAGTATGTGCCTAATCACCAGGCTCATACTGAGTTTCAGTCCTGTATTTTGTATTTTAAGTATTGCATAGTTGAGAAACTCCACGAATACCTTGACATCTGGTAAGATAATGCTTACATGATTAATTATGAAAATTACCTGAATGACACAGCAAGGGATGGCAACAGCTAAACGACACTGATATTTCTCCAGTAGGAAAGAAAGATTTCTTCCAGCATACCCTGGAACATAGGCTATAGCTTATCTGTTTTTCTCTAGGTGGAATAACAGGTGGAGCAACCTCTCTATTGTCTTGCAGCTACAAATAGACACTTAGGCTTTATTGCTAGCAGCTGCTCCGCTTCAGAAAGGGAGGAGGACTCCCTCCATTCTGATTAGCAGCATAGTCTAAAGGTTTTATTCAACATTAGAGAACAATACAAGCAATAAATGTGGCATCCTTCTGGATGCCATGTCTAAGCAGGCAATGAACTTACAAGTCTTAAGTGCAATATTCTGCATAGGTGCTGCAAACAATGTGTAGCTGAATCTTGCAGCAGTTTGTTTGCCATCTTATTCCATAAAGACAGTAGTGTATGAAAAAATGAATTGCAGGTTGAGGGAAGTGATCCTCCCCCTCTACCCCACATTGGTGAGACTCTACCTGGAATACTGCATCCAGTTCTGGAGTCCATATTAAAAGAGTGCAGGATGTCCTGGAATGTGTCCAGAGAAGGGCCATGACGATGATCATAGACCACCTCTCCTATGAGAAGAGACTGAAGGAGTTGGGTCTGTTCAGTCTGGAGAGGAGAAGGCTCTGAGGTCACCTTATTGCAACATTTCAGTGTCTCAAGGGGGCCTACAAGAAAGCTGGGGAGGGACTTTTTAGGATGTCAAGTAGTGATAGGACTAAGGGGAATGGAACAAAGCTAGAATTCAGACTGGATGTTAGGAAGAAGTTCTTCAGCATGAGGGTGGTGAGACCCTGGAATGGGTTTCCCAGGAAGGTGGTGGAAGCCTCATCCCTGGCGGTGTTTAAGGCCAGGCTGGATGAGGTTGTAGGCAGCCTGATCTAGTGTCAGATGTCTCTGCCCATGGCAGGGAGGTTTGAACTAGATGATCCTTGTGGTCCCTTCCAGCTCTGAATGATTCTATGATTCTAAGTCTAAATTAGGAGAGCATTTTGCATGCTTAACGTTACATTCAGGACAGAAATTAAAGGGCATCACCTACTTGGAACATGTGGTAAGACTAAATATGGTCTTTAATGTCAGAGACTAAAACTGCTGTGTGTGGCTGCAGCTTGTTAAATGGCTCATAGTCTGAAATGAGATATTAATTAGCTCTCAAACAAGCAGGATAATGTTGTACCTGGAAAGACATTTGGGGGTTTTAATTTGTTTGGTTGTTTGGTTGTTTTTTTACAAGAAAAACATTTGTAAATTATTTGAGACATATCTGCACTATAAAAGCATTAATACAAAGATATTAAGTAGCAATGAGACTAACTATAGCAATTACTAGTAAGACAATATTTTTCAAAATAGATTTTTAGATTTCTTAGTTCCTCTAGACAAAACCCACATTTTCTCCATGCTTAGATGTGAAGATTTTGCCTCAAACAAGACTGTTCATCACCCAGAATCAAGAGCCAGCATCACTAGTCCCCAGTGCAATGCCAGGTGTTGGAACTGGATATGCAGGTACAGGGTACATTAAAGATCATGACATTAAAAAGTGTGGCAATGATAGAGAAAAATTATTCATTTTGCCAACCAATTATTTCTGGTAGCTCAGGGACTGCTGTGAAGAAGCTATTATCTCTTTATTGTATGTAGCCTAAGTGAGTGGAACAACTAACCTACATTAACTGTAGGAACTCTAAATATGGATGATTTGTTGTATCAGGATATAGAAATCAGTAAGCCATGGCAACAGGATACCTAACAGGGAACAGAATGTATAAAAGAGGGACAAGACACCTAATAAGGACAGGATGTATCATATAAAAGTTATGAAAGGTTGAAAAGGGGAAGAGAGACGGCCTTGAGAGAAGCAGTGACTTCCATAAGAAGCAAATGGAAAATTGTTACATAAGAACAGCAACACTTTCATTTGCCAATAACCATAAACTGACCACTGTGATTAACATTAACACCTGGCCTTTACCAATCAGCTATAGCCACCGGATGCATGGACAACAGTTTTTGTCCAATCAGCATTTACCACATATGCATGATATCTTGTATGCATTAGGCTCAGAATGTATATAAGCCCACTCTAAGGCTAATAAAATTGAGAATTGGTTTGCATCTAACCGTCTCTCGTCTCCTGTTCACGGCAATTAACAGTCACACTGAAGAGTCTGAATGTGTCTTTGCACTTACAGAGTGTAGCATCCAGGATTAGCTTGGATGTATTTAAAGTGCATTGAATTATCAGTGCTAAAACAACAATTTGCAAGTTTAAATGGCTTAGTTCACTAAGTCCTTGGGATTTGGTCATACAAGTGCATAGTATTTTAACTGCTGCTTTCCTCTTTCAGAGCCATCCATTTATGGTTTTGTGTCACAATGCAAATGCTTTATTTTCTACATATCAGTTACCAGGTGCCTTTTCTCTCAACTTTGGTATTTAATTGTCAAGATGCATTTTAGTCTCCTTAATTTAATAAAACCCATTTACAAAACAAGGAAGTACACTGACAAACAAAGGTTAAATGTTATTCCATATAAACTTTGTTTCATTTGATGTGCTTGTTCATTGCTATTTATCAAGCTTTGCTTAAGGTTGCAATTGAAGAAAGAACAGTAAACACAATTTAGTGTTGAAAGGCCTGAGTCTTAGTCAATTTATCTTTTGTGACAGATTCTATTTTCTTCTACTAGTATTACCAGGCAATACATTTCATCTATGCTACTGCAGCTATAGCTCTTGCATTGCCAAACGTAATGGTAGTGTTCAATTTGTGTGACATTATCCACTTATGAATAAAAAGTAACACATGCACTGTGGTTATTTAATGACAGCATAAAAAAGGAGTTTTTTTAATCAGGAGCAATGCCTCAAGTACCTTGCTAGAAATGCTTTTCTTTCTGAGGTCACACTGTCCTGTTCTGTCCTGGGAGCCTTTGCGTTCACCAAGCACGCCTCCAGATGAAAGCTAGAAGGCAGCTATTCTGAGGCAGTAGACAGAGAACGAGTTTGCCAATTAAATTTCATGTCTTGTCCCTCAGGTGATGACAGCTGGATAATGTGCAAAGCATATAGGAAAGCCTCATTGAGATTGCTGAAGTCATCTACTCTATTCCGCTCTCTGTGTAAGATCAGCTCTACACAACTAATCTTCAACAGAAAGTAATCTAACCATCCTTGGGAGACCCACAGTGACACAGAAGCCATGTAACTCATCATATATTTCCTGTAAGATTATACAGCCATGGTTTTGTGTGGCATTCTGATTTTCATACCCTTGTTAGCTGGAATACAAAGACAAACATGACAGCGTAGCTGCAAAACAAATATTCATGGAGGATCTCAGCAGGATTGAACAGGAGTCTGTTCTCACTAAATGTTGCTTACTACATTACCTACAAGCTGGAAGACAAACTAAGATGATGGATAGCAGTTTTCGGAAGTCAGAGAGTCCGGTGGAGTGCCCGATTTGACATGCTGATCAATTGTAGAGAATAATCAGAATTGTTTGGTGGACTGGGCTGATTTGAGTATTTTTGTTTAATACAGATAAATTCTTGGTCACACATCTAAGGAATGAAGAACATAGTTTATGCAGACAGGTTTAGACAAAGTACTTCAAACTGATGCAACATGAAAAGAAACCAGAGTCTTGGTAGATGATTAATTGAACATGAGCCTGTAGTAGTATAATGCAATTAGAGAGTGAATGTCAGCCCTAGAGCCTAAGCAGAGAAAATATGAAGTGGGAGTAAGAAGGTGATATTAGTCCTGTTTATAGCAAAGTAAAATCATCACAGGAATATCGTGTGCAGTTCTCATACCCACACTTCAGAAAGGACTGACAAATAAAAATGTAGTCATAAATTCTTGAAAAAAAAAAAAAAAGCAAGAAAAACAAGGCAGACTATTACTTAAAACTAACGCATAGTTTTGATTGTGGTTGTCTTTCTAATATAGAAGGAAAAGACATAACAAAATCCAATTTGGTGTAATTTCACTTGAAAAGAAAGAGATAAGTAAGATCTAACTGCAAATAAACCCCTTAAAACCCAAACCCATGCAGTTATTAATTAGTTGCATTGACAGCAAGGTGTTGGGTGTTCTACTCTGTACTGTTATGTCCTAATGCCTTTGCAGGGATATGAAAACTCCAGCAGAAATTACAGACCTGCTACTGAGACTTAGAGCTGAGCTGCTACAATCTGCAGGATCATAATGATCTCTTCTGGACTCAACATTTGCAATTAGCTGAACCAAAATAACTCTTTTTGTATTCTATTAAATCATATTAATGTATACCTGATGAGGATGCTGCTCATGTCCTTAAGGTCTGAAAATAAGACATAACACTGCACCAGTTTTGTGCAGATTTACCAGCACTGAAATCAGATGACTTGTATGTGAATCACAAAATTACAGAATCACAGAAACATCCAGGTTGGAAAAGACCAACCTATACCCCTACTCTGCAAGATTCACCTTAAACCATATCCCTAAGGACCACATCCAAACGACCTTTAAACACATCCAGGGTTGGTGACTCAACCATCTCTCTGGGCACCTCATTCCAGTGTCTGACCACTCTCTCCATGAAAAACCTTTTTCTAATGTCCAATCTAAACTTATCCAGTCTCAGCTTGAGGCCCTTGTTGTCTCAAATTACCTGTGAGAAGAGACCAGCAGCATCTCCACAATGTCCCTTTGGGTAGTTGTAGACAGCAATGAGGTCTCCCCCTCAGTCTCCTCTTTTTCAAACTAAACGGCCCTAGCTCCCTCAGTAACTCATCCACTGGAACAGGTTGCCCAGGGAGGTTGTGGCTGCTCCCTCCCTGGATGTGTTCAAGGCCAGGCTGGGTGAGGTCTTGAGTGACCTGATCTAGTGGGAGGTGTCCCTGCCTATGGTGGGGGGTTGGAACTGGATGATCTTTGATGTCTCTTCCAACCTAAACCATTCTATGACTCTATAAGATTTATTTATGAAGATAATCTTGCAAATGGGGAGACTGAAAATTTTCTGAATTGCACAACCTGTTTCCACCATGGACACAGCTCTTCAGACACTGTGCAGAATCACAGGGACTAGAAGCCATGTGCAACTTGTTTCCACAGGGATTAGTTCTGCAGAACACAGAACATCACCTCCTTCAGCTTGCAAGGCTGTTGACGTGGCTTTGTATTCAAACCAATGCTAAGTGGTCCTGATTGAAAAAACACCAGACTGTGTTTTCAATAAATAATTCCACTTTAATGGCAAAGTAATAATTTAGACAGATACAGTGTGCACACCTGAAAAAAAAAAAAAAAAGGCAAGCTGGTTAACAATCTAGAGGAACAATAAAGCAATAGAAAATACATTATCCAGTTAAGTCTGATGACACCAAATACTTATTATTAGGGCTTTACAAAGACTACAAAACTTCAGATTATTTATTTCACTGTTTCTGTCTATTTACATGATATGTTACATCAAGAATGTACAAAATATAAAATGTGTTACAGACAAATGTTTCACAAACAATAATTTCTGGGTTGTAAACTAGGTGGACTCACTGAGATGTATTGCAGGAAGTGTTGCGTATGCAGTATTGTGTGTTTGTTAAATATGGCAGGAAACTTTCCCAGGTTTGCTCAGAGCACAGGGACAGGAAAAAGCACCTTTCCTTCCATTGAGCTAGTCAAGGCATGTGCACTGATGTCTTGCATCAGAAATGGATGCAGACTTGGGGGCAGGATGTTGGTCTGACTGAATCCTACCTGCATCAAACTGCTTGGAGTTTTATTAGGGCAGTAGCACCGTGTAGGAACCTCTAGAGTCAGTGATGCAGCTCAGTGCCATTTGGAAGCTGCATGGATTTCTCTGTTTTACAGCGAGTGACCGCAGGGTGGATATGAAGAGTTAATAGCACCAAACACACATCCCAAAGGTAAGCTCCACGGAGGTGTACAGTACAAATCCACACAATGCCAGAGCCCTTAGATACCTTTTATTTTCTATGCACCTGTTGTAACCAGACACCTTTTGTGATGAAAGAGTGCTTCTAATCATTGTGAGCACTTTGAATGCAATCTCCTCGTAGCCTTCCATGACATATGCAATTAAAAATTTCCCAGATTTTAACCCCCCGCCCCCCACCATGTATTGGCTATCAATATAGATATTGAAACATGCTGACAGTAGCATTGATAGATCCTGCATAGTTGTAACAACTGTAAGTACAGGACAAACACACAAGCTAATAACAGATTTGAAGATCTGCATTCTGTATTTCTTTGCAACAAACAGGAAATATCAGCAAGTGAAACATCTCTTAACACCAACAGAATAAAATACAATTTTGTTTGTTCATTTATTTTCAAATTGATTTGTGCAAGGCTTTTTTTTTCTGTCATTTTTTTTAATCAGTATTTACAATACCCACCCAGTAGACTGTGCAAAACCAACCCACTTTTACAGTATAAACTCTTCCTCTTCCACAGTGCACATCACTGCTTCAGTGTTCTTTGATGCTGAGTTCTTCATGTACAACAATAGCAATCAAAACAACATGCTAAAACTAGAAAAAGGAAAAACAAAACCCAAACCAAGCCATATATTTGTGCTCATGCAGCATCAAGTGCTTCCAGCTCTGCTGGATAAGAATTCAAAGTATCTATCCTCCAAAAACTCCATTCCATAGGGCCAAATGGATTTGATTTGATTTTCTCAGCATGTAGGTGGCAGTGGAAGTGGGTTTGGATTCCTTGTGTGTTTCTGAGGGTAGGCAAGAGCAATCTATTCACAAGATAAAAATATTATATAGCAACTGTTCTTTCTCCTATCCATTACTTTAAAAAATCATGATATACAGGTTTGAGGCTACTGTGTTGACTGAAGTTTTCTCATTAGCAAATGAAGAAAAAAACAGTGTAGATTACCAATGGTTTAGGAATTAAACCAACTGTAAAACTGTTCTAGAAATTTGTTTTAAGGCAGCAAGACAGCACCATGAGAATATTTCCTTTTTTCACTGAAAAGGCTCAAACAAATGAAGCCCTAAAAAGCCTTTAGTCAGTGTTGGCTAATAATTGGTATAAAACCATTATTAAGGAGTGGGCAGGTGGTTAAAAAATACATTTGTGGTAAAAACAACTTTATAAAATCTGTGGTTCCTGTACTAAAACTTGATGGAGTGCATCACCGTGACCATGGCAGTTACAGTTACATTGGCACTTATCCAGCATATCACAGTCATGTTTTCTGGTGATTGCACAACACTTTGTGCTTTCTGAGTTACTGTCATCATCCTTCACTCATTTTGGAATGGGTAGTAGCATACAAACACCACTGCAGTCCTGTGACCAGCACCATGTGGCACAACAGAGGTTAGAAGAGAATTAGAAGACTGCAGTGTTCATGCAGCGCCTCAGGGTAAACTAAAGTAAAGGAAAAAAAGAAACCAAAACCAACCAACCAACCAAAAAACCCAGAAGTTGCACTGTAAACTTGCACAGAGATATAGAGACAAAGAGGGAAAGGGAAAAATATTCCAGTTTGGTTAAGATGTGTGCAATCTGCTTAGATGCCCTTGATCTAGGGCCCTTTCCAGTTGACAAATGGAGTCTCACTTGGCTCCATAGGTATTGAAATGCCTTAAAATTAAACTAATTCAAGCTTTCCACTTCAATTTTTCCTCTTGATTTTGCAGTTAGGTCTCCTGCCTACCTACAACACCCCATTCTCAACCAGGGATCTTGGTGTGCTGCTTTAATAGTGGCAGTGGTCTAGTGGAAACAGATTTTACCATAATCCTTCACCAAGGTTTCTCCAGCTCAGAGAGCTGATTCCAGAGATGAATCCAAAATGTCATCATGGTGGCTTGTGTTATCACTGTCGCAGTTCTGTGCACTCGAATAGTTGGCTGCCTCTTGAAGCCTCATTAGCATATTCATCTGAAAGAAGAAAGCTATGTTTACATAATCTTATCTCATTTAATGCTGCAGTGACCGTTAAAATTTAATTAAGCTCCCTTGCTGTATGAGGTGTGCTGGCATCTCAATGAGGGGACCATACAAAAGGATTTCAGAAAGGGCAGAGTATCAGCAGTTCCTCCTGGCACCCTCTTCATTGCTTTCTGGTCTTTAAATAGAAATTTTAAGGTCCACAGAGCTAGAGGGATACAATGGAGCTGCCTGATAACTCTTTTAAATTCAAAGGTGACACTGGCTGCAGCTGCAACACCGGCAGGGAAAGGAAGCCATATCACAGCTGGACATCTGGGCCTGTATTTGGAGACAGTCAGGCTTCCAGATAATTTTTGGATAGCACAGACAGACTACATTGGAAAAGAAGCTGAAAACATAATCACACTGACATACCCTCTTTGCAAATGAGAGATGGGCAAGTGGCATGAGAGGGGTGGACCATGGCGAGCTGCTTCATAAAAGAATCCCATCTGCTGTCGAGGCGCTGACCTCAGCAGGGAAGCAGCAACAGATGCTCCTACCCAAAAAAGGAGAGGCCCCACATAATTTGGGGATTATTAGGAGCTGAAACCCATCTGAAAAATGATCAAAAAGGCTTAGAAATGTACTGGCATACTTGATGTCTAACTTTGGGTAATGCTCAGGATTTTGTTTATAAAACAGCTGCTTCTGCCAGCATGCTCAGGGCTGGGAGCAGTGCTGACATTGCTTTAGTATTTCTCAAGGCATAAATATACTGTCATTACAAAAAGTCAGGCAAGGAAAAACTAAAGAGAAAGTGGTGTTCTGGTGTGCCTGTGTGTTAAGCTCTTTTTCTGAGTTTGCCCGGGAACCCTCACATCTCTGTGGTTTCAACTGGCACAGCTTTCTCTAGGCATTGAACAGTGTTTAACACTTTCCAGTGGTATTGGGTAGCTGCTGCTGAAGGTCTCACAGGTACCCATGTTTGAGAATACAGGATGTGTGCTTACTGCCCAGTCCAGCCTGCACGTGACATGTCCTGTTTCCACAAGCAAATTGCTTGTCTCCCCATGAGCTCCACTGCAGGCAGGGGCAAGCCCTCCATTCACAAGTCTCAAGCTTCTGCTGTTTAGTTATCAATCACAGTGTGCAGGGAGCAGGAGTGACAAGACACTGAACTGGGGCTGCTCAGCTGTTTTCACCTTATGTGCTGGAAGCTTGGCCAGTACACTCACTGGCAGCCCAAATCATAGGTCAAACAGTCACCCCAAAGCTCATGGGCTGAGAAATAGGATTAAATGAGCTGATTTTCTCACTTATTCAGGATGCAAGGTCTGGTTTTGGATACTAAACACTTCAGTTAAGTTAAGAAGTAATTTTCTTAGTGATTATAAGAGTTAAATGCATTATCCTCTAAGAAAATCCCTTTTCTGAAGGCTGCCTGTACTCCAGAAGTACAGAGCTCTAAAATGATGCTTTGAATTGTGATAAAGGCAGCCTACAGAGAAAGCACGACACAAGAACAGCAGTTCAATATATGCAATGTTATAGCTCATTATCAGAGGAGGCAATGGTATATACCCAAACATCCAGAATGATAATGAAATAAAACAATACATGGCATTGAGGGAAATCAGCCTCTTATCTTTTAATGCCACCACACTGTCATTCCTTTTACATTAAGACTGTTTTACAGTCATCAGTTATCTTGAAATGTTCTGAGGAATAGGAGGCTTGCTGTCTGGTTTGCATTCTAAGTCCTTCATTTGTGAATGTAGATGAAAGACTGTCCAACTTGGAAAGGTGTTTTTAGAATAAACTGAAATAATAAGTAGCTGAAAAGTGGTACCCAAACTTATATTCATGAAGACCAGATACATTGCTGGGCAGATGGGAAATGCACACAATTTAGGGACATAGTGGTGATACCTTCCCTCCAGACAGATTTTCCTTATATTGTTCAACCTTCTAAATAAATTGGACTAGGATTCATGCTAAATGTCCATTTTGAAACAAGTGCACAGTAGTTTTTTATTGTATAGTGTACAATTAACACATGGTAGTAAAATATATATTGAAAAGCTTTCCCTCAAAGTTTAAATCTTACCAAGGGATCACCCTCTGTATCAGTCTGTGGAACATGCTTTGAGGTTGTTCCTTCCTTTGCAGATGCGTAGCCTTCATAGCCAACATCTTCTGGTCTTAAGTGAAGTAGTGATGGCCACTCATGCTGTAAAGATGCAGAGCTCCATGGATAGGTATCAACTACCCACTTGGAGGGATCTTCCCAAGGTGCCCTTTTACCATACATCTGCATTAGGGATGTAACACAGGTAAGTGTCCTACAGGTTTTAGCAGCAGTTTGTAATGTAACAGCAGACAGCAGTAATTACAAACATCTATGCTATCTTAGTAAGTGGCTTGCTTTCAGATGTGCTTGGCATTTGGATATGGTAAGGCATTCAGAAGACCACATCTGCATTAAAAGACTTTGTTTGAGGTGAATTATGAAATGGCAGTACAGATTGTTCTCTCCCAGCAGAATAGGATGTGGTGTTGGTCCACACCTTGAGTTTGAGATCTTTCACAAGGTTAAGAGTTCACAAACAGTAGGTTTCCCTACTATGAAACAAAAAAAATGCTTATAAATCTGGAAGGAGCACATGAGGAAGAATGAGAATATTGTAAGTTTATGAGGTCTGGTAGCTTCAGTAAAACACCCTTCTCCACATTACTGTTCACAAGCAATGTATTAAACAAGAGTCCCTTAATTGCTGCCAGAGATTTCCTTTAGCTGTGACAATGACTCATCTGGATAGGGAACCGCTCACTAGGGCTTTCTATGATTTCTCTCAGCTCAAGCAGCCTCACATAATCCAAAGAGCAGTATAATATTGGCAATGCAGATAGTTTTAGAGGATTTAGATGGGCTGCATACCTAAAGGGAGTAAAACAGTGAAGGATATAGTACTAAAGCCAGAGAGATGAGTCATGCTTATCACCAAAACACCTGCTCCCAGGCATTTGCTGAATCTACAGCTCCAGATTAGGCAGCCAAGTTCTCTCTTTTTTGTACAGAGATAATCAGACTCCTTCTTCCCTGCACTGAGGTTAGGATGCTATAACAGGGATCTGCCTAAACAAATCAAGGGCAAACGTTTCTCAGAAAGGCAGAAGACTAACTCCCAGCAGCACTTCCTCTCACCTGAGATTAACAGTGATTACATCTTCTCTGGAATTTGTAGTAAGGCTTGTAAATTATGTGTCTGACAAGTGAGTTTGCAAAACGCCAGGCCAGAAAGGTATTTTCTAACTGTCTGCTTCCAGGAATATCTAAGTTTTCTGTTTATTATTAATAATGTTACTCTGTGGAAGCCATCCAAAGCAGGTAAAAATTGGAACAGTTCCTGAAGCAAAATATTTTTTTCTATATGCTGCCATCTTCTGCTCCAGAATCGAAGCTTTCATTCAAGTAGGTACCCCGTGTGTACCTGGGAAAATATGAGCATGGAGACTATCACTGCATTTTTTATAGCTGATCTAAACATGTGCTGCTAATCTCACTATCAGATGTTTGTCAGCTTTCTTTGCACAAATTATAAACACTCTCATTCTCAGGTGGATAAGCAGTTTTAGGACAGCACAAGATACTCAATTGGCAAGATTGTAAAGCTTCATTGCATCGCTACGTCACTGTGTCAATACAAGGTGACAAAGAAACCACAACTACTCTTTGACTAGTCCATAGCAATCTGCTCTACGTTGTGCAGTAATTTCTTCTATGTCATGAGTGGCAACCCCCTGCCTTTTCAGAATGTCTTTTCAGAATTGCAATGCATGAAACAAAAAAGGAAGAGACAAACAAAGATAGAAAAATTAAAAGAAGACAGGATTAATTAAGAAAAAAAAAGTTTGCTCCAAAGATATGGAAAGGTTTGAAATCTTAACCTATCTGGGACACCTGCAGCAAATTGACTTGTGGCCCTCTTTCTATTGAAGTAGAAGCAATTTTGATAGTTCATTAACAATCAATCTGCTAGCACCTAGCTTTGAAGAGGATAGGTTAGAGGGAACTCCAAGGCTCTCTGATCTCATGGCACTGTAAACTGAAATGAGAACTATGGTCAGGAGGAAACCTCAGCCCATGTAGAAAGAAAAAAAGAAGAAACTAAACAGGAAACACAAGCAGGGTTGCAAGGTAAGAGCAACAGGAGACAGATATTCACATTCAGCAGAGATGGAGAGTAAATGATCTCAATCTGATTAGGTAAGGCTAACAAGTTTTCTGAATTGGGATTTTGGTTTTCACAAGTTTTCTTTCACAAGCCTGTGTTCCTACATGAGTACATCAGTGTGATGCAAAAAAAAAAAAAACAAACCAAAAAAACCCCACCCCAAAACACCCAAACAAACAAAAAATCCCCTGAACACCAGGGAAAACCACAAAAACAAACAAACAAAAAACCCCACCAAAGTATTAGCCATGGTTGTAACCCAGGCAAGTACTAGGGCTAGGAAAACTGTGGGCATGCAGACTGGTGCCTCATGCACATCTATGGGTGTGCAGACGCCCTGGCTGCAGGAAATGCCTGAGCCTAACATTTGGAATAGAGGGTGGTGGGTATGAAATCTGTGTGAGGTGTGATCAAATGAGTGATCTGCTCAGTATGATGGCTGGGCTTAAGGAGGAAGTCGAGAGACTAAGATCTATATGAGATTGTGAAAGGGAAATTGACCAGTGGAGCCGAACTATACCATCCCTGAGGGAGAGGCAGCAGGTGAGGACTGCACAGGTAGCAGAGGATTCAGTTTCCTCTTGTTACCTAGATAAAATGGGTAAAGGAGGAGACCCAAGAGATGAGGAGGAGTAGTGGCAGGTCATCCTCCCCCCACAGGGGCAGGAGAGCCCTCTCCCAATCTTCCCAATCCTCTCAGTCTTACCAGCTGCCCTTGCATAACAGACACAGGGCACTAGAAACTGAGGATCAGGCAGAGGAGGATGGAGGGGGAAGTCCATCCGCTCAGTTGCCTGGGGTGTGTCAGCCTCCCCCAGGAATTAAGGCTAGTAAAACAAAGCTAAAAAAGAGAGTGATAGTTGTAGGGGATTTGCTTTTCAGAGGAACAGACAAACCGATATGTCAGGCAAATGCCTCTCATAGGGAGTTGTGCTGCCTACCTGCAGCCCGGGTTAGGGACATTGTTAGGAAAATTCCTAACCTAGTCTGCTCTACAGACTAATACCCATTATTGATCTTCCATGTAGGAGGAGAAGAAAGAATGACTAGTGGTCCCAGAAAAATAAAAAAATACTTCAGGGCCTTGAGACAAGTGGTACAAGACTCAGGGGCAAAAATTTCTTTCCATCTGTTATTCCAACCAATAGCAGAGACACTGGAATAAGCAGCCAAATGCAGTCTTATAATACATGGCTTTGTGGATGGTGTCACCAACATAAATTTGGGAGTTTTGACAACAGTATGACCTATACAGCACCAGAGTTGTTGACATCAAACAGGAGAAATATCTCTCAAAGGCGGAAGATGGTTTTTGCAGAGCAGATAGCAGGGCTAGTTGACAGGGCTTTAAATGGGATATGAAGGCAGGAAGGGGACAAAGTCATCAGGCTTCCATGTGGCAAGGTGTGGGAGGACAGATCAGTGTGGGAGCAATGAGGGATTAATAAGGGCTCTTAACCTGCTGCCCAGAAGCATCCTGGGGACAGAATAATGCAATTGATGTTTTGCAGAGATGAGCCAGATCCACTTCAGGTAGTAGCTGCCAACAGACATCAAGTGGTAATCCATGTGGTAGTAATGACATGAGGGGTAGACATAGGCTGATAGCTACAGAACTGTCTGAGTGTGGACAGGTCCAAGTACAGACTGAAAAAAGAGTCCTCAAAGAACAGGGTAAAGGAAAATCAGTAGGTAAGTCAGCTTCAATAGAGGCACAACTGAAATGCCTCTACACTAATGCAAGGAGCATGGGGAACAAACAGGAAGAATTGCAAATATGTGCAAGTCTACAGGGTTATGATGTCATTGGCATCACTGAGACATGGTTGGATGTATCTCATGACTGAAGCATAGGAATAGATGGTTACAGACTCTTCAGGAGGGACAGGCAGGGAGAAGGGGAGGGGGTGTTGCCCTCTACATCAATGATAAACTGGAATCCACAGAGCTCCACCTGGGGATGTGCAATGCTAAAACAGAGAGTTTATGGGTAAAGCTTAAAAGGAATGCACAGGAAGGGGACATCATAGTAGGAGTCTGCTACAGAACTCCTGATCAGGAAGGCAAAGCAGAGGAGGCCCTTTACAAACAAACAGGAGAAGCTTCACGCTCACAGGCCCTGGTACTCATGGGGGACTTCAACCACCCTGACATTTGTTGGAAAGACAACACAGCACAGCACCAGCAATCTAAGAGGTTCCTGGAATGTACTGATGATAACTTCCTCCTCCAAGTGGTAGAGGAACCCACAAGAAAAGGTGCTATGCTGGTCCTAGTCCTCACTAACAAGGAAGGGCTGGTAAGTGAAGTGAAGCTGAAGGGTAGCCTAGGATGCAGTGACCATGGAATGGTAGAGTTTAAGATCCTCAAGGCATCAAGGAGGGTGCACAGTAAACTCACTGCTCTGGACTTCAGAAGAGCAGACTTCAATCTCTTTAGGGACCTCCTCAGCAGGGTGCCAGGGGAAAAACCTCTGGAAGGAAGGGGGGCCCAGGAAAGCTGGTCATTGCTCAAGAATCACCTCCTCCAGGCCCAGGAGCAATGCATTCCAAAAAAGAGGAAGGCAGGTAAGAATACAGGGAGGCCTGCATGGATTAAAGGAAAGCTCCTGGACACACTTAGATGCAAGAAGAAAGACTACAGAGAGTGGAAGCAAGGACAGGTAACCTGGGACCATTACAAAGACATTGTTAATGCAACCAGAGATGAGGTTAGGAAAGCTAAAGCACAGCTGGAGTTGAATCTGGCTAGGGACATTAAGGGGAATAAGAAGAAATTCTTCAGGTATATCAGCGAGAAAAGGAGGACTAAGGAGAACGTGGGACCCTTCCAGCAGGGAAATGGAGAGCTGGTGACAGGGGATATGGATAAGATTGAGGTACTTAGTGACTTCTTTGCCTCCATCTTCAGCAGCAAGTGCTCCAGCCACAATGTCCGAATTCCAGAGGGCAAAAGTAAGGACTGGGAGAAGGAAGATTTGCCCAATATAATTGAAGATTATGTTTGTGAGCACCTAAGGAATCTAAAAGTGCACAAGTCCACGTGGATTGATGGGATCCACCCACAGGTCCTGAGAGAACTGGCAGATGAAGTTGCTGAACCACTGTCCATTGTATTTGCAAGGTCATGGCAGACTGGTGAAGCTCCTGATGACTGGAAAAAGGCAAATATAATACCTATCTTCAAGAAGGGAAAAAAGGATGACCCTGGGAACTACAGACCTCTATGCCTGGCAAGATCATGGAGCAGATCCTCCTGAAGGCTCTGCTAAGGCAAATGGAAAACAAAGCAGAGGTGATTGGTGGTAACCAGCATGGCTTCACCAAGGGCAAAATCATGCCTAACAAATTTGGTGGCTTTCTATGATAAAGTCACAGCAGCAGTGGACAAGGGAAAGACAACTGATGTCATCTACTTGGATCTGAGTAAGGCCTTTGATTCTGTCCCACATGACATCCTGGTCACCAAGCTGGAAAAACATGGACTTGATGGATGGACAACTCGCTGGATAAGGAATTGGCTGGATGGTCACAGGTAGATAGTGGTGATCAATGGCACAATGTCCACCTGGGGACCAGTGACAAGTGGCTTCCCTCAAGAGTCAGTGCTGGGGCCAGTGATGTTTAACATCTTTGTCAGTGACATGGACAGAGGAATCGAGTGCAACCTCAGCAAGTTTGCAGATGACACCAAGCTGTGTGGCACAGTCAACTTGCTAGAGGGCAGGGATGCCATCCAGAGGGACCTGGACAGGCTGGAGAGGTGGGCCCAGGCCAACCTCATTAAATTCAACAAGGCCAAGTGTAAGGTCCTGCACCTCGTTTGGCACAATCCCAAGCACAAATGAAGGCTGGGTGGCAAGTGGCTGGAGAGCAGTCCTGAGGAAAAGGACCTGGGGGTCGGGGTTGACAAAAAGTTCAATATGAGCTTACAGTGTGCGAATGCAGCCCAGAGAGCAACCATCTCCTGGGCTCCATCAAGAGAAGGGTTGCCAGCAGGGCAAGGAGGTGATTCTCCCCCTTTACTCTGCTCTTGTCAGACCCCACCTGGAGTATTGTGTGCAGTTCTGGAGCCCCCAACACAAGGACATGGAACTGTTGGAGAGAGTCCAGAGAAGAGCCATGAAAATGATCAGAGGGCTGGAGCAGCTCTCCTATGAGGACAGGCTGAGAGAGTTAGAGCTCTTCAGCCTGGAGAAGAGAAGGCTTCAAGAAGACCTTATAATAGCCTTCCAATACCTGAAAGGGGCCTACAGGAAGGCTGAGGACAGACTATTTACAAGGTCTTGTAATGACATGATGAGGAGTAATGGGTTTAAACTGGAAGAGGGGAGATTTAAACAGGATGTTAAGAGGAAGTTCTTTACAGTGAGGGTGGTGAAACACTGGAACAGGTTGCCCAGGGAGGTTGTGGCTGCTCCCTTCCTGGATGTGTTCAAGGCCAGGTTGGATGAGGCCTTGAGCAACCTGTTCTAGTGGGAGGTGTCCCTGTCAATGGTGTGGGGTTGGAAACAGACAATCTTTGAGGTCCCTTCCTACCTAAACCGTACCAAGCAGATGAGGCCCTTCACAGGCAAATAGAAGCGGCTTCCAGGTGACAAGCCCTGGTCCTCATGGAGGATTTCAACCACCCTGATATCTGCTGGAGGGACAACATAGCAAGGCAGCAGCAATCCAGGATGTTCCTGGATTGCATAGATGACAACTTCCTCCTCCAAATGGTAGAGGAACCAACAAAAATGTGCTATGCTGGACCTTGTTCTCACCAACAGGGAAGGGCTGGTGATCAATGTGAGGCTCAGGGACAGACTTGGCTGCAGTGACCATGAAGCAGTTGAATTTAAGATCCTCAGGGCAACCAGGAGGACATTTTCCAAGCTTACAACCCTAGACTTTTGGCATGCAGACTTTGATTGCTTCATCAGCAATCCAGGATGTTCCTCGTCACATTTAATCCTAACACAGTCATAATTAAACCCAATCCAAGAGTCACATCTGGGTGGTCCAAACAGGGCAAGTTTTAAAGTCTCTGCAAGAGTGACACTGTAGCCTGATGCACGTGGCACTGATTTTATATTTTCACATTATCTCCCTTCTCTGATAAGCAATTTTGACAAAATAAGTCACAATTATTTACATACCTGAGGTTACACCAAGAATCTGCTATAGCAGAATAAAACACACTTTACTGAGAAACACCTGCAACAAAAACTGTTCTAAATGTTTTGTTACTATGGACTCCACAAGGAGTGGAATAAAGGACAGCTAGAATGGGGATTATATAAGGAAGCTGCCTGAGCAGCCAGAGATCTGGTTAGGAAAGCCAAAGCACAGTTTGAATTGAATCTAGCCAGGGAGGTCAAAGGGAACACCAAGAATTTCTACAGGTATATTAATGGTAAAAAGAAGACTAGGGAAGGTGTGGGCCCCCTCACAAAGGAAACAGGTGAAATGGTCACAAGTGACATAGAAAAGGCTGAGGTTCTCAATGAGTTCTTTACCTCGGTCTTCACTGCAAAGGCCTCCAGCCACACTCCTGGAGTCATGGAAGATAACGGCAGGGGCTGGGAATAAGAGCTGCCCATCATAAGTGAAGATCAGGTTTGTGATCACCTGAAGAACCTGAAAGTGTTCAAGTCCATGGGACCCAACAGGATACACCCATGGGTACTGAGAGAACTGGCAGATGAGGTTGCTAAACCTCTCTCTATTATATTCCAAAAGTCCTGGCAGTCTGGTGAAGTCCCCACTGAGTGGAAAAGGGGAAACATAACTCCCATTTTCAAAAAGGGTAGGAAGGAGGAGCCAGGGAACTACAGGCCAGTCAGTCTCACCTCTATGCCCAGTAAGATCATGGAGCAGATCCTCCTGGAGGCACTACTGAGACAGGACAATAGTGAAGAGGTGATTAGGTAAAATCAGCATGGCTTCACCAAGGGCAGATCCTGCCTGACAAAGCTGGTGGCCTTCTATGAACAGGTCACAACATCAACAGATGAGGGGCGAGAAACTGATGTCATTTATCTGGACCTGAGCAAAGCATTTGACACTGTCCCGCACCACATCCTGGTCTCTAAGCTGGTGACTGAGTTTGATGGGTGGATCACCAGATAGATAAAGAACTGGCTTGATGGCTGCACCCAAAGAGTGGCTGTCAATGGGTCCATGTCCAAGTGGAGACCAGTGACAAGCGGAGTCCCTCAGGGATCAGTCCTGGGACCAGTCTTGTTCAACATCTTTGTGGACAACATGGTCAGAGGCACTGAGTGCACCCTCAGCAAGTCTGCTGATGACACCAAGCTGTGTGGTGCAGCAGACAGGCTGGAGGGAAGGGATGCCATCCAGAGGGACCTGGACAGGCTGGAGAGGTGGGCACAAGCCAATCTCATGAAATTCAACAAGGCCAAGTGCAAGGCCAAGTTTGGAGAAGAGGCTCCGAGGTGACCTTATTGTGGCCTTCCGAAATCTGAAGGGGGCCTACAAAAAAGCTGTGGAGAGACTTCTTAGGATATCAGGTAGTGATAAGATTAGAGGGGATGGAGCAAAGATGGAGGTGGATAAATTCAGACCGGACGTGAGGAGGTTCTTCACCATGAATCATAGAATAGTAGAATCAGTCAGGGTTGAAAGGGACCACAAGGATCATTTAGTTCCAACCCCCCTGCCAGGGACAGGAATACCCTACCCTAAATCAGGCTGCTCAGAGCCTCATCCAGCCTCTCCTTAAACACCTCCAGGGATGGGGCCTCAACCACCTCCCTGGACAACCCATTCCACGGTCTCACCACTCTCATGGTGAAGAACTTCCTCCTTACATCCATTCTGAATCTCCCCACCTCCAGCTTTTCCCCATTCTCCCCACTCCTGTCACTACCTGATAGCCTAAAAAGTCCCTCCCCAAGTTTTCTGTAGGCCCTCTTCAGGTACTGGAAGGCCACAATATGGTCACCTCAGAGCCTCCTCTTCTCCAAACTGAACAGCCCCAACTCTTTCAGTCTGTCCTCATAGGAGAGGTGCTCCAGCCCTCTGATCATCCTCATGGCCCATCTCTGGACATGCTCCAGCATGCCCAGATCCTTCTTGTAATAGGGTCTCCAGAACTGGATGCAGTACTCCAGGTGGAGTCTCACCAGGGTGGAGTAGAGTCAGAGAATCACCTTCCTCGACCTGCTGGCCACACTTCTCCTGATGCAACCCAGGATCTGGTTGGCTTTCTGGGCTACAAGTACACACTGTTGACTCTTGTTGAGCTTCTCATCCACCAGCACCCCCAAGTCCCTCTCCGCAGGGCTGCTCTCCATCCAGAGAGTGGTGAGAGCCTGGAATGGGTTGCCAAGGTCAGTGGTTGGAGCCACATCCCTGAAAGTGTTTAAGTCCAGGCTGTATTAGGCTCTGGCCAGCCTATTCTAGGGTAGGGTGTCCCTGCCCATGGCAGAAGGGGTTGGAACTAGATCATCCTTGTGGTCCCTTCCAAGCCTGATTCATACTATGATTCTATGATTCTGTAAACACACCAAAGCCATCTTATCATAAGCACCACTGTAAGGGCCACTGACTCTTCCAGGCAGGAGTATTCTGAGACTGTCTATGTTCAGCAAGGCAACTTGAGCTTTATTTAGCATAGCTGTGTATTGTTTAAACAGTGGAAAAAGAACCTTCCTCCATTTACAGAGGAGAAACTATCTTCATAAAACACAAGACCTGCTAGTGTTGGAGCAAAGTCAAATAACACACCAGAGTAAGAGGAGGGTAAAGGAGTTCAAAGTTGCTTTATATAAACCCTACACAGATTTTCTTCTTGCAAACACAACAGCATAATTGGGTCCACTGGTTTGTAGGAAACCTGTGAAACTAGCATATAAGTATTGCTGGGGAAAAAAAATTACATACCTGAAGGCCTTCTCTCACAGCTTCCAGAAGATATGGCACCAGTGAATAGTTCCAGAGGTCTGTGAACCACACTCTGGAGCCATCAACATCCATAGGGCAAGGGAGGAAAAGGCGGGGACCTGAGAAATGAAGTTGTGTGTTAAAAAAAGTATAACTAAGGAGGACACCAAAAGTAATCCTCAGTGAATCAAAAACGTAGCACAGGAGCAAACTCAAGTGAACACACTAATATAGGACTAGATCAAGGGTGATATAAGTTTCCTCTGATGCAGTCTGAAAGCAGGGGGAAAAGTAATCTTAAGAAGGTAGCTATTGAGGGAATATTTTTTAAAGTGGACTTAAAAAAATTAGAATCACCTGAAAGTCTTTATCAACAAAGGCAGAAATACCAGGAAATAAATATTCATTTGTTAAATTAGTCATTTTAATTTCCATCTTGTTGGCAATTCCACACACCAATGTTGTGAGAGATGACAAGTTTTAAAAGCGCAATACATCCTTCACAGAGCTCTAAAATGCTCAGCCTGCATCTCTTATCTCAAGCCACTCTGCCGAGGGACTCACCAATGGTTACATCCGAAGAGCTGTGTGTTTCTAGGAAGCTGTTGAGATGCTGCCATGTTTTGGGGATCCAGTCAATGATTTTGATTAGCTCATTATTGCGCATGTTCTTTTCTATTTCAGTCTCAATCAGTTTCCTTCTCAAATATCTGCCCAAGAAACCTTTAATAGGCTCTGTATGATTAGCACAAAGCACCCACCTGGGTAGAAAGGATAAATATAATACAACAATGAACAGCAAATACATCACTTCCTCTTATACATATAGATGAAAGTCAATGTCATTAGTTTCTGAGACTTCTTACTGAGCAAATATCAAAATGCTCCAGTAAACTGTCCACTGCTACAAGACAATCATTAGAGTCTTCAGCGGGAATTCAAAACACTGCTGAAGACAAATGGAATGCAAGAATGCAACTGTCTTGAGCCACTTGTTATAGATACCTTGCTGGTGTCTCTAGCAAGAGGGACTCATAGTGAGAGAGTTATCAATACAGGAGAGAGACAGAAGCTAAAATGCTTTGCTGTGATGGAAGACATGGTTTGTTGAAGAACTGGCCAAGGAAGCCACGGTAAACGCAGAGTGAGCATACCTGAAATTGTGATGTAGCTCAAGGTTTGGTGAAGGAGAAACACCCTGGTTCATAGTTCCAATAATATAGGGACTGAAAGGAGAAAAGTAGTAGGTTTTCTGAGAATCCATTCAGATATACACAGAATATTCTTTCTTATTCTCTGAACTAGGCCAATTAAAAAAGCCTTTGGACATCTGAGACTTAAAATATTTCTAAGGAACCCTTTTTTAAGTGTTTATTCTTGTATGATTTCCCTCTCTGTACATTTGTGGGTTCCTAGTACTTATCTGTGACAAAGGAAATAAATGAGGCAAGACTCATGTAGCTCAAAATTTTACTGTAAGCTCAGTTTTAATTTCGGAGACAGCAAATCTCATAAGTAAGACTTAGCATGCAGTGATTTTATGAAGCAAAGTCCCTATGTTGGTGTTGTTATAGGCCAGTAGAAGTTCCAGAAAATATTTTTTTTTCTTGCTTGGCAATAAAGGACAGCCAGCAAACCACAATTTTGCACTGCTACAGCAAAACTGCAGGAAATACAAGACTACTTCTGCATAGCATGCTTCATGGATTCACACATATCCCCAACTCCACTACTACAAATGGCATTTCTTCTTATTCTCCCTTAAGCTGTCCTCACAGTACTAATGAGCTTGTGTGACCTGGCATATAAAAGCACCAAGACCCTAGCCCAGTCAAGAGTTTAAGTACATTCTTAAATTCTGTGGTACTTTTATACCTCACTAGGATCTGTGGGAGTCATATAAATAAAGCAAAGAAGATACTCAAATGCTTGGCTGAAGAGGGTTAAAGATATTCAAGTACATAAGGGCTTTGCTGACAGTCTATGGGACTCTAAGTTTACACTGGTACATTCTATTTTGCAGAAGAGCTAACAGGTGTTACTGCTTTCATTGCAAAAGGTGTGTGAAAGGGGAGACAAAGGTTTCTACCTACCATTTGTTATATTTACAATTGAGGAAACCATTGAAGATGTCACTTAACGAACTGATGTGGTGGAGGTTATCAAGAATTATGACCACAGGGAGATCAGCACCATTGTTATCAGCACTGCACTGCTCAGCTAGGTTTGCTAGGTACTGTCGCAGATCCTTAAGTGGAATCATGAAAACAAAACCAGAGAAGATTGACCTAATTAAACTATAGATGTGATTTCATTGGAAAATACTTCAAGAAAGATAAAGAGGCTGCTAGAGAGCTTCCCTGTTGCAGCCCATCAGCTGGATTAGCACATGCAGGAAGACTTGTTTCTGAGATAGGGCAAAGCTTTCCTAGCTGCCTGAAAGGAAAAACAATGACATTAACCACAAGGCGAGCAACTGACATCTTCTCAATTCCTATTTGCTGGATACTTTCTGTAGAAACCTGCTCATAAAACATATTATCTCCAGAGTATTGTGGAAGACTAAAATAGGCCTAAACATGGTTTGTCCAGACATGTTTCTCTGCTCTCCCTCTCTCCTGTTGTTGGGGGAAGCAAGGGTGGGAAAGGAAAACAAAGTCCTGGTGCCTTCAAGTATCCTTTCTTTCTAAACTTGCAAACAGGATACCCTCATGTCTTTATACACTTTTTTGTGTTCTGCCCTAAAAGGGTAAAAGCAAGCCCTTACTTTACCTAATATGGTTATGTTTGGTTAACTGCCATTCCAACTGGCTGATCTATGGCAAACAAACCATTAGTCTCCAGCTGTACTGATAAAAAGAGACGAGCAGATAAACACAACATGCTTCTGCCAGTGCTTCTGCTTCACTGCTGTTGCATCCTGCCATGTTCTGCATGCTACATAATAACAGCCCCTGATGCTTTGGATTTGTATACCTGGACACTGCCTTGTGTCAGTTTACTTCATGCAATAGCCTTGCTTAGCCAGCATGACACTGGGCCTGTCGGCACATCTGCAAGACATCCATGCCAAGACTGCTCACCTGCAAGTCTTCTGCTGAGACTGGGAGCCCTAAAAGGGACACAGGTCATCTAAGAGGAACCAGGATCAGGTCAGAGGTCATCTGCCTCTCAGCACCTTGCTAGAGCCTGGGAAGATCTACAAGCCTCAGCAACTACAAAGATACCAACAGAACTGCCTGCAAATATTTGGGTACTGTCTGCAAGCTCTAGTTAGTCCGAGAAATCCAGAGATAACTTTTGTGAGTAAATACTCAAAATCCTCTTTGCAAAACATTGTAATCTTTAAATAATAATTAATCTGCCTTAAGCAGAAAGGAGCTCCTCAAGTCCTTCTAGTGGGAAAGCAGTATAATCAACTACAAGAACCTCTTTCCAGTTCTAATAGCTTAATGCTTGTTGCATTTTGCTAGTTATTTCTCAAATGTTCTAGATCCTCTGTTCTCATCTGTGTAATACTATTCATGACCATTGCAAAGAACCTATTATTAAAAATTGTGGTCAGTAGCAAGATTCCTGAATATAAAAATTAATAAACTATGGAATAGCACCATGTATTATTCTATTATTCAATAATACCTGAATTATTCAAGCATACTTGTCATTTTACAGTATTGATTTTTCTTTTTTTACTACAAACTCAAAAGTGCTATATAAATCTTAACAAAGGAAAAAATGAACACATACAAGGGCAAAAAAGTCCAAACAAAACCACATATGACAAGCAATTTACCTGAAATCCTAAAGCTTTCTCTTTTGTGTAACAATTTTCATTATAAATGTATATGGCATAACAATAAAACATGCCCTGGCAAAGTAAATGGCATCAGAAATCCTCTGTATAAAGACAATGAAAAGTGATGTTTTCCCTAGAATGGTGTTATTGCTCCTTTGGGATCCGTATGTTCTTCCTGCTTATATTATGCTGACGTTCATTATGTTCTGTGCAAATCAGAAAGCTCTGGGCAAAGTCTTTCATTTTCTTTTCCCTGGGTACCAGGTTAGGACAATACACAATTTAGGACTGCAAATAAATAGTATTATCTGTGGCTAGCACAGTAGTCACGCTAGAAGATTGATAATCTGAGCTGTGTGAATGTGACATGGAGCATGAGGCAATCTTAATATGGTCAGCTTCTGTCAGATGTATACCAGAAACCGTGGCAGCAGTTGTATTTATCCATCACTGGTTGAGAAGCTGAACATAAGAAAATAATTAAAAATCCCCATCTTGAAATTTTTGCTAACAATAGCCTGCTATCATCACTATAAAAAAAGGCAAGTTAGACTAATATAACTATATAGCCAGCTTTTCTGTCAAAGAAGGGTCTCTTCCCACAGGTAATTAGTGACAGAATGAGAGGGAATGGCCTGGAGCTGTGGCTGGGTAGGGTTAGACTAGATATTAGTAAAAACTTCCTGGCAAGAGTGGTCAGGCATTGCAATGTGCTGCCCAGGGAGGTGGTGGAGTCACTAACCCTGGATGTGTTTGCTTAAAGGTTGCTTGGGGATATGGTTTAGGGTGAACCCTGTAGAGTAGGAATATTGGTTGGACTTAGTGATCCTGAGGGTGTTTTCCAACCTGAATGTTTCTGTGATTCTGTAAGAATTTGATTCATGCAGGAATTTGATTCTGCATCTATCCTTAAGGTAGGTTTCCTTGAGTGACAGAAAATTCAGACTTTCTTCACAGTACTTCAGTGGTTTATGTAAAACAGGAAGATTTGGTTCCAGTTTTCACTAGGATTGGAGACTGAATTCTTGCAGGAAAAAATGTTAACTGAACCATAAAAGAGTATGCCAACTAATAGGATCTGCTCTACATTATCACTGCAAATTGGGCAAAAGGCTATTTTTTTCAGCTGTTACTTACCTTGCTTGACTTGTGGTCCACGTTAAAAGTTGCAACTGCATCCTCAGTCTTTTTCCTGCCAGATTTAGTTATTATATATTCAGCCAGTCTGTTAGCTAAGTAGGTCTTTCCTGTGCCACTGGGTCCTGACAGAATAATTCTGCGATGCTCCATCAGTAAATTAAAGTAACGCTGGGTAATTGGCTTAGGAATTAATGTGTCAAACACAAAACTGTCCAAACTGTTTTCTTCCACTCCTGGAAACAGGAAAATAAAAATGGACTGTCTTCATCCTTGTTGAGACAGGCATAGGCTTGACCCAGCATCTGATGCCATAAGTTGATGCTCAAAATAAGGGAAGAAGGTAAGGAACAGGTTGCTCAGGGAAGTGGTGGAAGCCTCATCCCTGGATGCTTTTAAGGCCAGGCTGGATGTGGCTTTGGGCAACCTGATATAGTGTGAGGTATCCCTGCCCATGGCAGGGGGTTTGGAACTAGAGGATCATTGGAGTCCCACCCAACCCTGATAATTCTATGATTCTGTGAAGATACTTCTTTCTAAATGAAATTCCTATCAAGTGTTTAATTACTGTGGAAATGCTTATAAATGAAAAATTAAACAGTGGTAATGGGCCGAGGTGGGTGAAAATCAAAATAAATGTGAAAAGAAGGCTCACTGAGGCAAAGATGTGTGTTTGTGACAGTGCAGGCAACCATGACAAGGAAAGGTCAAAGTGACAGCCACAAGGTTTGTGTTTGTCACAACAATGTATATATAGCTCTTCTGAGGGCCCCTTTCCAATAGCAGATCCCCACAGCTTTTGAAACTCATTGGATTTTTTCTGTGGAAATGGGTAAGGCAGAAATATTTCTCATCATAATATGTTTCGGGGTTGACTTTTTTTTTTTTTTCTTTTCCTGCTATTTAGAAATTTTTACTTTTCTGTGACTTGGAAGATGGACAGAGGACAGTGATATTCTTAGATTTGCATCAAAATGCTGCAGTGTGCTAGCTGTTGGGCAGAGAGTTTGGGAGACAAAATACAGAAAGGTCAAGTGTAAGGGAAAATAAAACAAGAATTGAGGGATAGTCGACTGCAATGAAAACTCTACAGTATCTGTAAAAATATTCTTGGGTTTTTACCTTTCAGGTTCACAGTTATGATTTTATTATCTCCAACCAGATATCCACATGGCAGCAGTTCAGGCATTTCTAGGCTATGGGCTCTAATGACATCCCCTATACAATAGCTAGCAATGCAGTCAGAGCTTAAACCCAGGCTGGTAGTTGGATCCACTCGGAAAATGTATTCCTGAAATGATATGAAAACATAAGGTGTAAAAATATTTATTGCAAAAAAGCCATTGGAAAAATATTTTGAAACAGATGTAGTACTTTGACAAGTGACTTGCAGTCACATTCAGTAGAGAACTGCCTACATTCATGGAAACAGGGACAGCAAGAGAAAGCAATAATACAGGTTTTTTTAAGTGAAAAGTGAACGAATACTACATTAGTATTTCAGTGCCTTACCTTGAAGAGACGTCTGATTATACCATCTAAAACATCCCATTTTGTTTTCCCACTAACTCCAATGGATCCTATCAGATATGTATGTGGCTTTTGTTCCTACAAAGACAGATTTTTTGAAAGTGGACTAAAAATGGTGGCAATTAAGTTTTCTGTGAAGACTCACAATTTTCCCAGCAACAACAATTATTTAGAATGTGATGTTAACTTTCTTAATAATCTCTGTTCCAGAAATAGGCATAGATAATACTACTTTGGTACACCTTTATAAGGAAGGAAATACAGTGTCTCATTCTGCATATTGGTTGCATCTGTGTTTATAAAATATAAATAAAACATGCACTGTATTTATATTTTTTTGGTAATTCAGAGTGTGAATACATGATGATGCAATTCTAAGTTGATCAGCTCAGCAGCATATTCACAATTGCAGCTTAAAGGGTCCAATGAATAGATCTAATAACTTCAAAATGCAGACAGAGTTCTACAACATCCTGCTACTAATTAAACTGAAAATTGGTTGTGTCTTAGCCATCAGAATGGCAGAAGGAGGCCATATGCTGTTAGGCTATGGAGAGTGGTAATTGTGTTGATATAGAAGAGAGTTGTTATTTTTAGGATGTTTCCCTTCATTTCTTGGCTGAAAATACTGGAACAAGTTGAACTACAGTCCTGCAAGACTTGCTTGAGCTGTAATTCTGGATCCTCACCTCTTGGTAATGAACTTACCTTGGCTTGACCGTAGCCCTTGTTTATAGTGACTAAAATTTTGACACTAGGACCTTCCTTGTGGAGTGCTCTATTAGTGTCATCATCCAACAAAATATCTGCAATAAAAGGAGGGAAGTAATCAACCCTGACAAGTCATATCAGTAATGTTCATACAAGTTCTGTTGGCCAAAGCATTTTTAGTTAAAAAAATTCTGTCTTTGGACACTCATTGTGTCCTTTAGAACGTTTCAAGGAGAAAACCATGAAATTCTTATATTGAAATATTTGCCACTAAGTAAAATATAATTGAATTTCTCTTTCCAGCTGATTTATTTACCTTCTGTACACATGGCAATGTACTCACATTATGCAGGCTCACAAACTACTTTGCAGCCCTTCAGAATGTGAGAGGCTGCGTTCAGTCATTTCTCTGAGGAAAGGTCTCATTTTCCATTGAGGAAGAGTGATTCTGATCTGCTCTGTGTCTGTTTCTACCTCCTTAGTGACCCTCAAATGGGACAGCAGAAGGATGTGTTTCTTAATGGAGGCTGAAGGACTGCAGACAGTTTAGCCCAGGACAGGTTTCACCCAGATTAAATTAAGTGCCAGTAAGTTTTGGTCACTTGCTCAAAGCAAAACCAAAGAAGATTTAGGAATAGAACTTCAATGTATATATAAAGAAATAAGTCCTTATGTAAAATGTTTGATGATACACCCAGATCAGAAAGTAGATTCTTCTGTCGGAGTGCTTTGTGGGTTTATTTTTGTGTGTTTTTTATTTTAATTCATCAAATGAATTCAAAATAATCCATGCTTGCTTTGTTCCAGACAGACGACACTTAATATTTTGCTTAATTTGTCTTTCGCTTTGGCATATTTGACAAACCCTAAGAGCCTTCATGATGTCATTGTTCATCTGAGGGCAATTTACAATGTAACTGATCTTCCTGTGAAATTTTTCAGTCTCTAAAGGACCCCCACATAGCCTTTGAAATATATTATTCTGTAAGTCTTTTGGAATGAGGAACTACTTTGTGGCTAGAAAAAATTCCACATATAACAATTTTCCGCATGATCAGAAAGGCTGCGTTTGTAATCAAATTAAATCCTCCACTTCTTATTAGGCACTCTTGTTTCTTTAATTTCTCATCCTTTCTTTTGCATGCTAGAAAGACATTCAGAAACAGTAACAGAAGATTCTGTAAAGTTTATAGAATTACAGTATCATTTAGGTTGGAAAAAAACCCTTAAGATCCAGTCCAACCATTTTTTCCCATCTTCCTTTTCTTTCTCCTACTTCTTTTTCTCCTTTCCTCCTCTTCCTCTTTTTCTTTCTTTTATTTCTTCTGTTTTTTTGCTAAACATTTCTTGATGATTCTATTAATCTCGTTTCTTTTTCTTATTTTTCACCTTTCTGTATTCTTCCCCCTGCTTCTTTTCTCTCAACTCATTCTTATCTAGTTCCTCCTCCTTTTCTTCGGCCTCCTCCTCCTCTTCTTATTCCTCCCTGTTTGTTCCTGTATCTAGACCAAGCTAGTGCCAAGTGACAAAGCTAATAGCTGCCGCTCATGAAAAAGGTTCTGCAGCTGCCATTTTAAAAAGTTATCTTTGGGTTTGGTTTTTAATTTTTAAAAAAATTTTAAATGTGAGCAGGAACCATAGTTAAACTTTTACCCATTTTTGCAACACTTGGTGTACTGAGGCCTGTCTCAGGCTCATCCACTCTGAAAGTTAAACCTGACAAAAAGTAGGCAGGACAATACATAAAAAACATACCTTTTTTCATATAAAATCTGATATCAACCAGAAGAAAAAAATCAAATATCTGTATAATCAATGTCTGGCAAGACACCATTACTAACTGCCAATCCAAATTATAGTCATACAGCTTGGTACATTCCCAGCTGTACTCTTGCCTAAACTCTTTCTACAATCATTAGTCACATTTTTATTGCTTCCAGAGACTGCATTATTCTTTGTGTGGAGTCAACATTAATGAGTGCTGCTTTGCTTCTGCTCTGCTCATGGTTCTAACATTACAGACAACACTTCTGTTTCTTGGCAACAGTATTAAAACAAGTGTGTCAGCCTGATTATCGTATACCCTATGGCATGGAAAGTAATAGAATGTTAATGTTCAGGATGCAGTCCAAAGTACTGCTTGCTTTTGCTCATTCACTAAAGACAATGAGACTGCTTAATAAGCCAGGTGATGTTTGGCTCCTATCATAAACATTGATTTGGTCCAACACAAGCTAACCAGATATACAGCATTAAAAAAGTAAGGGCTAAAGCTATATCGAGACCACTTTCTTCCCCAGCTGCATATATGACTTGAAGCTGAGGGAGCTAACTGAGTGATGAAAGATCTATAAACAATAAAAGTGAAGTTTCATGTAGTGTGCTCATATTTGTCCCACAGGGAAGAGAATCTATCTATCTATCTATCTATCTATCTATCTATCTATCTATCTATCTATCTATCTATCTATCTACCTACCTACCTACCTACCTACCTACCTACCTACCTACCTACATACATACCTACCTACCTACCTACCTACCTACATACATACCTATCCATCTATCTGTGTATCTATCTATCTATTTATGCAATCTATCCACCTATCTGTTTTTCTTTTCAAATGAATTGTAAACTAGTTTATCAAAGAGTATTGCAAAGTAGGTAGGTAGAGGGTACAATAGATAGGAACTAAGCAAATAGAACAAACTCTCTGTTACTATTATTCAGAGCCTTTTAAAATCTACATTTTTTTGGGACTTACTGCCAACATTATTCCTCGTCTCAATTAGCAAATATATATCTGATTTTTCTCTAAGTGATATGAAGTATTATAACTTTCAAGCATATCTCTTATATATGTTCCATAAAGTGAGGGAAAACAATGAATTCTTACTAACTGCTGAGGCATGTGTGTGTGTGCAAAACATATTTACCTGATGTTACAGATTCAGTGATGTTTAGATTGTTCAGAGAAAGCCCTAGTGACTGCCGTGAAGAAGAAGAGGATGTGCTGCTTGAAGACTCTGATGATGGCCGGGCAGGCTTTCCAGTATTTCCAGTCTCTGCCTTTAAACGATCATTTTCAGCTTTCAATATCTCAATTTCATTCTGGAGGTTCAAAACAAACCAAGAGAAAAGCACAGGAGGTTATTCTTTTGGAGAATCACTGAAGGTGGCTATTCTGGTGCCGCTGCTTGCTGCTTGCCTGCAGTTTACCACCTTCACAGCAGTATGTAGCACTATGTAGCATAAGGATAATTCTGCCTGTGAAAATGTTGTCTTCAGCTTTGAAATGAAGGGAAAACCCCCTCTAACCCTGCTTTAGCTTTTGTTTTCAAGACAGTTCTTAAACTGTTTAAAGCTTCTGCATTAATTGTACAGCTGACCATAACACAAGTGTGCTGAGAATGTTCTGAGCTACCATCTGTTTTATAATCTACTTTATATTGTCAAATATCTTAGATAAGAAAGTTATTGTTAAATTTTATGTTCCTGAAGTTATTCAAAACTAGTGCCATTGAATGTAAAATGCAAGCAGTAACTTCACAGAGGAGAAATTAAATTAAAAATGGACAATTAGAAATTGATAGTTTGTTTCATAAATCTTCATGCTCTCTGATAAGAGTTTTTGATCATCCAAACATGAAATAGTTCACATAAAAGCCATCAAACTCTTTGATGAACACATACAGAGGCAGATGAATCAGAAAAATGAAGATTTTTTTTTTTCCCCAACTAAATCCTCTGTGATTCCAAGTGATTATTGAATGTATAATAATAAAATGAAAACTCTGCCTCAGAACAGCCTGGTACCAGCTAAATCTAGCATTCAGTTGCTTCACAAAGCGCAGTACAAATCAAGTGCATATTCTTGCAGATAGTTTTGCACATCAAATTGATTTCCATGTGCATGGACGGTCTGCTAAAAGTTTTATTCTTTTATGAAGGCTGTACAGCCATATTATATGAATAAAAATAAAAGGGATAGCATTGCAAAACAATCTTGCAACAGTTGCAATATGATTAGATCATATAGGCAATAGTGAGGAGACACTGAAAGAGAAGGATCAATCTAGCAGAAGAGAGAGAGAAGGTAATAGATGAATGATTTAACCCGGGGTTCAAATCAGAGGCTATGGTGAAATGAGTCATGCAACCTCCATCTACTCTGCATTAAACTTTCAGCTGAGCTTTAGATTTTTAAGGTGTTTTGAATATGCACAGTATCCATATATGACTAGTCCTACTTCACTAGTCCTACTTCACCCCCACTACCAATCCACATCAATTACAGAATCACAGAATCTCAGAATTTGGAAAAGACCTCTGAGATAATAGAGTCCAACCTATCACCTAACACCTTCTTATCAACTAAACCATGGCACCAAGTGCCTCACCTAGCCTCTTTTTAAACACCTCCAGGGATGGGGACTCCACCACCTCCCCAGGCAGCCCATTGCAATGCCAATCACTCTTGCTGTGAAGAAATGCTTCCTAACATCCAGCCTAAACCTGTCCTGGTGCAGCTGGAGACTATGTCCTCTTGTTCTGGTTGCCTGGGTACAGCTTCCTTTCAGGTAGCTGTGGAGAGCAATAAGGTCTTCCCTGAGCCTCCTGTTAACCAAGCAAATTCTGCAAAACATCAGAGTTTAGCAGCTCTGAGGTGGCTGTCTAGCTGTTTTGGGACAACTTCAGAAGTGATGATTACCAGTGGCATCATCTGAATTAGCTGCTTCTGCTAATTTGGTGAAATCTGTCAAATTTGGTAAAATTCAACCTTTGTAAGCCTGTGACTACAGGAGACTTTTCTTTACACCTGGTTTAGGCACTTACACCTAGTGTGAGACAATAATCAGTTGATAAGCCTTAATGTCTTGTCTTCCACCACTGCATCGCCACCATTAACGGTGTTTTATCCCTTACAGTACCTGAAAACTTTTTAGTGGTTCAGGATCAAATACTTTACTTATGCCTTGACAATTGAACCCTTATTTATGGGTCAGTTCTTCATTACGTTTTCCCCAATTTCAAAAGAGATCAAATCTCCTGAAGGACCTATATCACATTATATGGATGTTGCAGATGCTTTTGGGCACCCAACATGATGCTAGACACATGTACATGGGCAACAGAGTTACATAAAGCTCAGTGCTCCTCTATTTACCACTGTCACTCTTTCTGCATCATTTCAGCCTTGGGAAAGGGAAAATCAGAAGAAAAATGTGTTCAGGAAGGATTTGGAGCAGAGCCACAAGATAAGGTAATGAAACTTTAGTGATGCTGGGTATAATAATTCAGTTCAATTTTACATTATTTGCTTCAGCAGGGAACGTCTGGCTTTAGAATCAGAAATGCTGACAGAGTATGCACATATATTCCTTACCCTACCTAGGCCCAAAGATTTAAAGCTCAGTAGAAATCAGTTCATGATCTGCTTGTCTGTCATGTTGCTTTCCCCAGTCACAGGTTTTAGATAGGAAGTATCCTTTGGGCATGGATTATGTCTCATTCTATATCTCTTAAATATATTTTACCTATTAATATCAGTGCTAAGAATACCATTATTATAAAGTGAATACTTATCATAGTCATCCTTATCAAGTACTGTCAATGTAATGAGTTACTTTCTAGTGACAATATTTTGGTACCTGAAAAAAAGTGTTGGTAAGAAATGTAAAGCATGCATACCTTTGGAGTGCACCCCTGTCACCACATCAGCTACTATACTAACCTGCATGCGGTTCATGGCTTCCCGAATCTGATCCAGATGGTGTGCAGAGCTGAGGGCTTCCAAACGAATGTCTGTTAATTTTAGCTCTTTCTCTCTCAGCTCACTTTTTAGCTGAAGAATAATTTCAGCCTCTGCCTCTGTGCACTCACAGATCCTAAAGAGGAGCAGGAAACAGGCAGGAGATTAAAGGAAGGCTCTCCCTAAAGGCAGTGTCATTACTAAATACCAAAGTACAGAAAATGCTTGCTGATGGTGAAACCTATGAGCAAAGAAAGAATTTAAACAAAGAAATATGAAAAAGCTTGAACTGCAAATCAAAAACAGGAAAAAAGCCCTCTTCAGATGAAATGATCAGCTTGCTTTATACCTTTCCAGTTTGGTTATATCTTTCACTATTGCAAAGAAAAGTTATTTTAAAATGTTCAGAAATGTTTTTGAGTGTGTCTCACCCATTGATTTGTAACCCTTAATTCCTTGGTGCAAAGGTTATGGTTTTCCTAAGTGATAATGGTTAGAACTGAAGTGTGCTGATTAAACTGCTGTTATCTGTCAGACGTTGTTCTCTCTGTTATGAGCAGTACACCAAGAGACAACCCTCACTTCATAATCTAGAAGATTTTTTTCTGTAATGGTTCTGATTTCTGATGGCTGACATTTTTCATTCAGTCTGTCACTCAGAATTGTGTGGTGTCTGAAATCATGCTGGTTGGGTTTGTTGCTGCTTTCTGTTTTTTTGGTTTAGTTTTTGTTTTTTGTTCTTTCCCTTAAAGACTGGATTAAAAGTAATGACCATGCAATGGTTTTTTTTCATGAATAGCAGAGGAAGAAAACATTACATTGTGAGAAAAAATCAAGACACGGCTGGCTCAGGGACCCACAGCTGCCCAGTTGTCAGGCTGTTCTGCCTCTGTCATCACCAGACCTAGACTTCTTTCATAACTTCTTCCATTAGAAAAAAGAACACTGAATTTTGGCTACATTGTTACACTAGGTGTTATTTGATCTTTATCACTGCCACTATAAGTAGTTAATATTTGCAGAACAATATAAATATAAAGCCATCTTATAAGTATTTTTATTACTGTGATGATTGCTACTAATATCCAAACAAGAAACAGAGGTCAACTTCTAATTGACAGAATGCATGTAAATGAATTTTGAGAAAGAAGATGCATCACTCTTCAGGTCAGCAGTTGGGTATATAACTCCATGCCCCACACTCAGTTTTACCAGGATGTATGTTTGTAGACCATAAGACCATTTTGCCTTTTCTTTGGTGCCCAGACTAGAGGTGACCTGCATATGCATGTATTGAACAGATGCAATTGGAAGAAAGGAAAGGTAATGGTTTAGAACATGAGACTCAGGTCGCAGAAAAAAAATAAAGTGTGAGCAAAGGGAAGATGAAGACTCACGGAATCACAGAATGTTAGGGGCTGGAAGAGCCTTGCAAGGCTCATCCAGTCCAACTCCCCTGTGAGAGCAGGATCACCTATACCAGATTATACAGGAACTCATCCAAGTGGGTCTTAAATATCTCTAGAGAAGGACTCTCCACAATGCCTCTGGGCAGCCTGTGCCAATGCTCTGTCACACTCAGTGAAAAAATTGTTCCTCATGTTTCCATGAAACTTCCTATGCCTCAATAACCCATTGCCCCTTGTCCTGTTGGGCAAAACCAAACAGAGCCTGGCTCCATCCTCTTGGCACTCACCCCTCAGTCTCCTTCTCTTCAAACTAAAGAGGCCCAGCTCCCTCAGGCTCTCCTTGTAAGGAAGAAGTTCATGGCAAATAAAACAATATGGCAAAATGAAGAAGGAAAACAATGCCATTCACAACATGCATAAATATTTAAATGTTGAGTAAAAATTAATAAAGGCATGTACTAGGAGGACTGAAATATTATGAGAGTTCTTGTGACAGCTAAATAAGAAATAAAATTTTATTTGCAAGGATATATAATTTTGTAGAACAGCTTAGACAACTGGGAAATTAATTATCTCTTGGATTATTATTTTCTTTTTGACCTTTGTTTTTTTGTGCATCTCAAGACGGGATGGACAAAGAGACCTTGTCAAGCCAGCTTCAAAGAAGATAAAGATGAAGCAGAGAGTGGGGCTATGGTTCAGGAAGAAGCAAAAGAAAACTGTATAGCAGAATGGAATCAGAGAGCATACATTAGATTTTCTTTTGTATATTCAGCTCCTACAACTGTAAAATATAAGAAAATGAGGCTTCATGCCAAAGGAGAAAAAGAAAGAGGAAAGTTAGCATTCCTGAGAAAGCACAGAAAAGAATTCAAAAGCCTGGTCAGGCTTTAATCATTTAAAGAATGAACAAATAGTTTTAGTTTTTCCATTTTGCTACAATCTCAGGATTTTTAAATCAATAGCATGCTTTGGGTAGGAAGGTAAGTAGGTAATGGTCTTTGAAAACAGGTTGCTGAGAATTCCGAACAGTTTTCAAAGTGACAGCAGTGCAAATTATGCAATGAAAAACTGAGTCTTCCACAGAAAGTAACATTATTGGTATAACAGACAAACTAATCTAAATATATTTTATGTGATCTCTCTGCAGAAGGGAGGGATTTTATGTTATCTTTTATTGAAAGGTCACCATAATAAACAATGTAATAATACGATCAGAAAAAATCAGTGCTTAGAAATATTGCAGAGGCAGAACCAGAAGGCAATAAACTGGGCAGAATTTAGGAAGTTAAGGTTCGGAGACAAAATAGTCTTGGAAAGAGCTTAAGATGAAAAACTCACTATGTAGCTTTACCCTTGGTAAATCCTGAAAACACCAGTATAGCTATAGATCAAGTCAAAGAGACAAGAATAACCAGGATTGGTGAAAGGAAACAGGATAAGGGTGCAAGAACAGGTCTATCATCAGATTTTGTTCTGTGGAAGTTCAGGCACTTGCTGTAAAGAGCTTTACCAGTGACTTTGAAGTTGGATCTGAATCAGAAACAAGGGTGCTAAACATGTAGAAATCCCACTCCCAAAACATACACAATGATAAAAATGTGGTTACTCCTCACCAATCTTCAGAGAGTGTGAGGAAATGAAAGCACTGAATATGAAGGGATTTCTTTAGTGGGAATATTTGCTGTCAAACTCCTAAACTTGGTATATAAAAATCATTAACATCTATAAGAAAGTTAAGCATAACAAGTGTTTAATCTTATGGAGTGAAATTCTATCCTAAAGCTTAGTAATCAAGCATGAGGCTATAGTTCTTTGAGTGCTTTAAGGAAGAGTAGTTGTGACTGATCTAAAGATGTCTCTGCTAATTGCAGGGGAGTTGGGCTGGATAACCTTTAAAAGTACTTTGTAACTCAAAACAGTTTATGACTCTATGACTAGCCTCAATTAGGATTAGAAAAGTAAGACTGGAAGCAGCAGTACCTGTTTGCATGTTCCAAATTGGAAAAAGATATGAGTTTGGCGGAAAGGGGGGGGAAAATTGAGTAGAAGAATAAGAACGGGCACTAAGAATTTCATAATAAGACATCCAAAACACAACGAAGAAATAGGACAGCTTTTGATTGATAATTTATTCTCAGTTTTGAAATCTTAATTATGGTGATTTGAATAAAAATTAAAAGCAAAATGCTGCAAAAAAATATCCCGACTGCTAAAAGAGGGATATAGATTACAAATCATATAAATTAACAGCTGAAGTAATGAGAAGGGATGAGTATACTGCAGCTACTTCGAAAATAAAATTAGATTGTTAGTATAGTATGAAGAAAGGAAACTGTAGTGCTTGGCCTCTAGCAATTGGATATGATAAAGCTGTTAGTGATGCAGGGAGAGCACAATGTCAGCTTTTGGATACACATTTGGAAAGAAGTTTGTACTGCTAGATGATTTGGGATAAAAGTTGTGAAAGGAGGAGAAAATTACCTAAAAAGGAGCTGCTGGAAAAGCAACATGCAACTGGAGTGAAGCTCATGAAAAACCTGACAAACGGGTGGACCACAAGATTAAAAGCTCACAGCTTTTGAAAGCGGTTTCTGAATTGCAAATGGCCACACTTGAATGGGTCAGTTTCACAGTCTGTCTCCTCTGGCTAGAAAGGTCTGCTGAGAGAGACTTACGCAGAAGTTGACTGGGATGGTTTCATTGGTGTTGCCCCACACTCTCCTGAGATGTGGGGCAATTTAGGTGATGAAGGAAGAGAGGAGTCTGTCAGCTCTTCTATGTCTGAATGTGAAGAAGGAGGCTTGGTAGACTTCTTCTTTCCAAAGGCCTGTTTGAAAGAGCTTCTTAGCTGGAAAACAAACAGAATGAGATTATTTTCCTCATTGTGGTAATTTGTGTGCAGCTCATGTTTCAAAGAGTTAGTTTGCAGATGCCATCCTAGCCACTGCCTGAGGTCAGTATACAGAAGCAAGGTATTAACATATGCAACACAGTATCTCTAAAAACATGATACAGTGCTTTGATTTGTCTTTATTGATCTAGTGTAGTGCAGATGCAACAGTATGGAAACAATACATGAGCAGGTGAGAGAGGAGTGTTCATTTAAAACCATTAAGCCCCAATGGAATGCCATTCCTATACCATTCCTTTCAAGGGCTGGATTTAAATAACCACTTTGCATCTAGGTACAGGCAGAACCTGATACTACTAAATGCTGAAATCAAAAGAGAAGTCAAATATACTGTTTGCCACCTTACTTTCCCTGTTAAAAATTGAATGGCCAAACTGTGACAGTGCTACAGTTTGGAACACAAACAAGAGGATTTAGGTTGGGACATGAGGCTTACTTTGGTGTACTGCTGAGAGGAATGTTAGCTGAAAGGTATATACTTTGCTGCAATTTCCTTTAGAGCAGTAAGATCTCTGAATGTACAAGCATTGCCTTTTTGCACTAGAAGCTCTTATCCAGTATTGAAAAGGGATGGAATAGCCAAAGAGCCATTTATTTCAGGAGACAAGATGACAACAGTTTTGCCTGCAGTGAATTTTACCTAGCCCATTGGTTTATACTTTTGTCTAAATATGAAAGTGATTCATCTTAGGAAGAATGCGGTGGGTTTTTTAAAAATTATTTTCAGGAAGTTGTCCTAATTGAAGCTGTACAGAGCTCAATGACAAACTGGTTTCTTTAGAAAAAAACAAGGTATTCAAATATGTTAGTTTCATGATATAATTGGAGAGTGGGGAGTGTGACCACTGATCAGAGGAGGAACATTAAAGACCTTTCCTGCTCATGACATCTAATGAGAAAAAAATGGATTTTGGCTACACTCCCCCTTTCTGGAGCCTAAACTTTGAGATTAAGGTGAATAGACACAAACTGACAAGACATACAGGATAATCTGTTTTTAGAAGGTATAAAAGCCTATTGCCAAAATAAACAGCAAACATGCCAAGACAGGGTTCTTTATAGATGCATGCCAAATTTTCCATGGTTTATATTCACCTCATTTCCTCTAGAGTTCACCTTGCAGAAACATGAAAGAGTGTTGAATTACAAATCAAGGGAATGAAGGCTGATTAGTATTTTAAATCAAATGTTTATGCAGATAGGATTTTTAAAACAACAACAGCATATTTTCTGATAATTTACTGAAAGCATGTGATGAAATGAAAGCACTATGTGGCATCTGTGTGTTCTATTTGAGAAGCATCTTAATTTCCTTAAACACCTTGCCATGTCTGCCTGAGAACAGATTTCAGCTCTCTTCATAGCTGGGTGATATATTTCAGTCAAGCCTTTGAATCAAACTCTTGACTGCAGAGATATCAAACAAGATTTCTGGGTAGTTTTTGTCACAACTGCTATTTTAAGGGGTTTTGTTTATTTGTTTGCTGTTGGGGCTTTAAAAAAATGTTGCTACTGTTGTTATTTTGTTTGTTGTGTTGGGTTTTTTTTAATTATCCTGATTTACAAAATGATTCCCCACTGATATTCAACAATTTGCAGTTTGCTGGTAGTGTCACAGCATGGATATACACAAATTGCTTCATATCCATCTGGCCCCACAAGAGCATTGTTGATTAAATGGACCATTACAATATGCAGGCACTAAGAAATAACATAACAGCAAAAAGATAGGTCTAAACCAGCTGAGCACTCACCCAGTTTTTCTTTTTCTTTTTCTTGGAGTCAGCATCATTGCCACTGCCAATGCTTGAATGGCTTGTAGCACTGTTGACACTGGAAACACTTTCTGAGGAATGTTGCCGCCTTATATGCAAATCTAAAGAAAAGAAAGGACTGTGAAATCCATCTGCCTGTGAACATAAAAACCATTCTTGCAGTTCCTCAAAGGGAGCCTAAATGAGCATAAATGGCACAAATGTTCACAGTGGCTGCATTGAAGCTATTGCAGCCTGTGAGAAACTACCTGAGGGGTCAATGGGAATGCATAAAATTAGGAGTTTCTCTGAACTGGGGTCTTATCGGTGTGAAGGCAAGGACATAGAACATAAATCTGTGCACATATAACCTCATGGATAAGATATTTTGTGACTGGGTAGGATTTGACTACATATTAGGATAAAAAAATTCACAGCAAGAGTGGTCATTGGAATGGTCATTGGAGAGGTTGATGCTGGTATCTTCTCATAGTTGGTTAGTGATAGAACAAGAGGGAATGGCCTCAAGCTGCAACTGGGTGGGTTTAGACTGGACATTAGGAAACATTTTTTCCCAGCAAGAGTGGTCAGGCACTGGAATGAGCTGCCAAGGGAAATGGTGGAATCTCCAACCTTGGATGTGTTTAAAAGTCATTTGGACGTTGTGCTTAGAGATATGGTTTAGGGTGAACCTTACAGAGTAGGGATATAGGTTGGACACGGTGATCCTGAGGGGCTTTTCCAATATGAATGCTTCTGTGGTTCTGTGTTATAGGAACATGGACTGCAGCTCTTCTTCTGAGGAGTATAAGCACTGCTTGAATTGTAGCAGGCCTAATCAGGGTTAAGATCCTACCTTCTAGTATACCACAATGGAAATAAATACACATGAGTTCATTACAAATGTATGAAACAAAATAATCAAGAAGTAGAAAATATAAGAACAGGTTGGTGAGGCTTTGGAGATTCAATCTCTTAGAAGTCTCAAGTAACTATATATTAATCACTGGAAACATTTCTTACAAACATGACCACTAATACCAAGGGAAATTACTTTTCAGATTATTTTTTACTTCCTAGAAGTTAGCTTTGCTATATTCAAGTCATTTGATGAAATGACGCTAAGGCTAACATCTAAATAATTATATCTTTAATGAAAGATCAATGACACTACCAAAAATGAATGCTGCTTTTTTTTTCTCAATTAATTCCATTGCTGTTGCTTATCAACAGGCACTTTTGAAGTATATATTTATCATGTGACATGTGCTTAACTGCAATGGCAGATGAATTCAGAATCTGGAATTTAAAGTGCCTGTTTTCCTGTGTTAATTTAGCACCTTGTGAAAGACCTGAGCCATTGTTGGTTTATCTAAGAACAAAGTGTCACAGGGTAGCACTAATCAGATGCGGTATCCCGTGGGACGAGGGGGTCCTAGTGCCCTCCTCG
>VWZI01003759.1:74008-91057 GCA_013396835.1 Psilopogon haemacephalus | reverse complement strand
TCTGCCAGCTGGATGGCTCCTTCTCTGAGCCGAGCTATTATTAGCATTTCAGGAAATCACTTGCAGAAATGGAATATTTCCTGAAACTCAAGCAGAAGCAAACTCATAAACCACCTTTAATGATCTACAGATGTAGCCCTTTGAAACCCTGGCTACCGCCTTTTAGATGTCAAGTTATGTCTTTAGATTCGCCGTAATTAATCATTGCCCTTAAATATTGCATGACCCTCAGTTTTCATCTGTTTCATTAGCTGGCGTACTAAAACATCTAATGGCACCGGTCTGAGAAGTGCTGAGCTGAGGCTCAGAGGCCCGGCGGGACCTGTGTGAGCTGCAGACAGGCAGCACCTTTGGAGAAAAAAAAAAAAAAAAAAAAAAAAAAAAGCAGGATTACAGGAGCAGAGCTGGTCGCAGCCAAACTCTGAATACCTGACTCGGCTTTTTATTCAGGCAACAACTTGGTGCCCTGAGCGAAGCTTCAGATTCCAGTCCTAACCCTGATCGCTTCAGACACTTCTTTCCTTCCCCGGCTAGCACCCGCCCATCTCCCCTGCCTAGAATAAATCTTATGAGGTGTGCCTGAGGGAGCTGGGGATGGGTAGTAAGAGCGATGGAGAGGTGAGACTCTACTTGATACAAGTAAGGTGTCCACTTACTGAGCGCAAAGCACTGACATAGACTCTAAAATCCTAAGCCTTTTACATTGTGTCAATAGTAACTGCTTAGCGCAGTTGTGTGTATCAAGCTATTGGCTAGTAGCAGCTTACCGAGATGCGAACGCATATTCAGGCAAAGCTTACGTTCTTTTCACTTGGTTTGGAGGCAGCAGCTATCTCTAATACAAAACATCTCCTGAGGTTCTGCTCTTACGTATTTTCAGTCCTTCACACTTATCTTTCTGTGTCCTAGCAGCAGTTTTCCACCAGCTCGGTGGCACCGTGTACCCATGGTTTTCGTTCCACTAAACTCAGAACATCCTTGCACCAGTCTCTCAGTAGTCTGAGGAAAGGCTAACAAAGGAATTCCTACAGGGTGGTTTGGGGAAGAGGAGGATGAGGGGAGACCTCATTGCTGTCTACAGCTACCTGAAGGGACATGGAGGAGAGCCTGCTGCTGGGCTCTTCTCACAGGTAATTGGAGACAGAACAAGGGGGGGATGGCCTCAAGATGAGATTTAGGGAGGTTTGATTGGACATTAGGAAAAGGCTTTACACAGAGAGAGTGGTCAGGCACTGGGATGAGCCGCCCAAGAAGGTGGTGGAATTGCCCACCCTAGATGTGTTTAAAGGTCGTTTGGATGTGGTGCTTAGGGATACGGCTTAAGGTGAGGAAGAGTGAACCATGCAGCAAATGGCAAGACCTGCCTGCACTGGAATTCCCATGCTCTCTTGGGCCACCCTATTAATGCCTTTATGGAGGATGCTGAGTCCTATGGCATTGGTGAACACAACTTCTGCAGGTAACATTTTGAAGCTACAGCTGTAGAGGTCTTTAACAAAGAGAGCAGCAGGGACAAACTGCTCACATATTTGGCAAGCTAATTGTGTTAAGATCTCAGATCTTTCTGGAGACCATCTGACCACAGAATACCAAGATGTTAGAGATGCATTCCCTGTCACTGCACTGGTATAAGGCTTCCAAAAGCTGCCCTCATTTCCCTGAATCACCTCCTTGTTTTTCTTAGGGTTGAGATAGGTGTGGGGAGAGAAAAAAGGCAGAATTCCCACTCTTTTTATCTCAAGCATCTTCTTTGNTCACCTCCTTGTTTTTCTTAGGGTTGAGATAGGTGTGGGGAGAGAAAAAAGGCAGAATTCCCACTCTTTTTATCTCAAGCATCTTCTTTGTCAAATCTTATGAAAGGGTATCTTTGGAAGTTTGACTTTCATATGGGGACAGCTCCTGGGAGGTGTCCCTGTCTACTGCAGGGGGTTGGATCTGGATGATCTTTGAGGTCTCTTCCAACCTAAACCAATCTCCTATTCTATGATTTCACATGCGTATTTCAGAAAAGCTGCCTCCTCAATGCAAAGCTGACTAAGGAAGGTTGCACAGTTGAATTGTACAACCTGCTGCAGCAGAGCTCTTTGGATTGCTCTTTGGCTAAGCAAGGCATAGGTAACAACACAATGCCTTATGGCAGGCACATTTCTATGAGAGTATCTTGCTAAGCACAAGTGTAACTAAAAGTGGAAAAAAACTTGAGACCAGGTTGGATGAGGCCTTGAGCAACCTGTTCTAGTGGGAGGTGTCCCTGCCTATGGTGGGGTTGGAACTGGATGATCTTTGAGCTCTCTTCCAACCTAAACCATTCTATGATTCTATGAATCTTGTAGAGTAGGGTTCTAGGTTGGACTTGGTGGTCCTGAAGGGGCTTTTCCAACTTGGATGTTTCTGTAATTCTGCTTTTCCCCTCCAAATGGCAAGCAAGCTTGTGTTTTGAACCAAGACAAGATGTACACAGGCTTGGGAGGAAGGTGACTCCTGTTTTTGGTGCACATCCCACAGATGACCTATCTCGCCAGCTCCTAGATGCCAACGTGAAACTGATTTCACAGAGGAAATGCAACTCACCCAAGGCATATGATCAGCTACTGGATGAAGGCATGTTCTGTGCAGGAAATCTTCAGAGACCTAGAGCTGATTCCTGTCAGGTCTGTTGCTTTTCTGTATTTGGGCACCCATTTCTTGTGTAAAGAGTCAGACAGAGTAATAGCTTTGGCACAGATTACTGCAAGCGTATCTCTTCTCTTCCGTCAGTGTGGTCTTTCCCCCATCAGCCCTGGTCTTTCTTCAGTGTGGTTTGGGATGTACAACCCTAGGGCTGACATCACTGTCAGACACAGCTGGATCTATGGAAGGTAGAGACTAGCCAGGAAAGTTTAGATTCTGGGGCAGTTTGCCATCATCACCTCAAAACTTGCCTCCTTTTCCTTAGTTTTATTATGGCCTCTGCCATGATCACAAATTCCACTACCAGTGGTGAGACTTTCCCTGCAAGTCAGGACTGAGATTTCCTTTAATTGTAGCTAGTGCAAACGTGAGGCAAATTCCCATTTATACCACTGTGTGATAGGGAAAAGTTGAAATGCTGCTTCCTAAAGTGGAAATTACTACAGTAGGTGTACTTTGCAATAGAAATCACCATTAAACTAAACTAAACTAAAGTAAAATAGAGACCAACAAGCTCAGAATGAAGTTATTTTGTGTTGTGTTGCTGGGTTCTGCACTTTGGCCACAACAACCCCAGGCAGTGATACAGGCTGGGGACAGAGTGGCTGGAGGGTAGCCAGGCAGAGAGGGACATGGGGGTGCTGCTTGACAGGCAACTGAACATGAGCCAACAGTGTGCCCAAGTGGCCAAGAAGGCCAATGGCGTCCTGGCCTGGATCAGGAACAGTGTGGCCAGCAGGACAAGGGAGGTCATTCTGTCCCTGTACTCAGCATTGGTCAGGCTACACCTTGAGTACTGTGTCCAGTTCCGGGGCGCTCAATTTAAGGAAGTTGTTGAGGTGTTTGAACACATTGAGAGAAGGGCAGCAAGGCACAGCAAGGCTGGTGAGGAGGCTGGAGCACAGCCCTCTGAGGAGTGGTTGATGGAGCTGGAGGTGTTTATCCTGGAGAAAAAGAGGCTCAGGGGAGACCTTGCTCTCTACACCTACCTGACAGGAGGTTGTAGCCAGGTGGAGTTGATCTCTTCACCCAGGCACCCAGGGACAGAACAAGAGGACACAACTTTAAGCTGCACCAGGGCAGATTCAGGCTGGATGTTAGAAAGAAGTTCTTCATAGCAAGAGCGATTGGCATTGGAATGGGCTGCCCAGGGAGGTGGTGGGGTCCCCTCCCTGGAGATGTTTAAGGAGGCAAGATGAGGCACTTAGTGCCATGGTTTAGTTAATTAGAAGCATTAGGTGATAGGTTGGACTTGATGATCCTAGAGGTTTTTTCCAACCTGGTTAATTCTGTGATTCTGTGTTGTGTGAGAGATTGTTTCCCTTTACACCAAAGATCACAACCTCATCTTCCTGAGCTTTCTGAATATTTGCTACTTCACGCCTGGGAAGTTTCACGTGGCCTTGTCAAATATGTGTTGTGCATGCACAGACTCATAATAAAACAGATGTGCTGTGTCAAGATAAATGGAGACAGAATGTGGGGAAAGAATGAGGAGGTGTTAAATGTGCTTGTGGAGGTTTGCAGGAGTTGACACATAGGCTCTAAGCGTGGGCCATGTGGAATGTGGTGTATGGTGGGGTCAAGAGCAGAATGACCTTAGAGGTTGTAAAAACTCTGATAAGAAGGCAAAACAAAGAACTCACAGTTTGTGTTCTTGGATGTTGGGCAGTGTCTGTCTTTTGTATCAAATAGAGATGTGTGACTTCCTATTTTTAGTAAAGCCAATTATTGTGTTAGCTTTAGCTATTCGGATGGGTAAATAGCCAATAGAATAGTTACACGCTGCCTTCTTTAGACTATCTAAGCATATATAAGATGAACAAATACATGTCATAAATGGAACCAGTTTGATGCAAACTGTCTCCCCATCTCCTGGTCATGGCGACAATGTGTCACATACCAAAGCTTACATTCAAAAAGCCTGGTGCTATTTTTATTCAATCCAAGCATCTAATGGTACATTCCATAGGTAAAAAAAAAAAACCATCATGAGAGCTCCAGAGTGGGAGAGGAGCATATTTTGGTTAACATTCCGCTTCAGTGTTTCGGCCACCTGTGTTTTTTTCTCATCAGGGAGACTCTGGAGGCCCTCTAACTTGTGTGGAAAACGGCTCCTACTACGTCTACGGCCTCGTGAGCTGGGGTGATGGATGTGGGCTGAAAAACAAGCCAGGGGTTTATACCCACGTGATGACATTTCTCAGTTGGATTAAATCCAAGATTCGGTCCGAGTCAAAGTCACTTCATTAGGAGACAGCTTTGGAGTGACAAATGGTAAGTTTGAGATATTCGCTTGGTTTATCGTTGTTCCCAGGTGCCTCCTCTTTGACCAAAAATCATAGAATCATAGAATGGTTTAGGTTGGAAGAGACCTCTAAGATCATCCAGTTCCAATCCCCTGCCATAGATAGGGACACCTCCCACTAGATCAGGACGCTCAAGGCCTCATCCAACCTGGCCTTGAACACCTCCAGGGAGGGAGCAGCCACAGCCTTCCTGGTCAACCCATTCCAGTGTCTCACCACCCTCACTGGAAAGAACTCCCTCCTAACATCCTGTTTAAATCTTCCCTCTGCCTGTTTAAACCCATTATCTCTCATCCTGTCATAACAAGACCTTGTGAATAGTCCCTCCCCAGCCTTCCTGTAGTATAGAGGCTATTATAAGGTCTCCTCAAAGCTTTCTCTGCTGTAGTACAGAGGCTACTATAAGGTCTCCTCAAAGCCTTCTCTTCTGTAGTATAGAGGCTACTATAAGGTCTCCTCCAAAGGTGTGTTTTATCATCTGTACTCCCCCTCATTCTCCATATCCTGTATTTTAGTTCCCTTTTCCCCAATCCTATGTAACTCCCCTTACCTCCTATTTATTGTTAAATTTTTATTTCTTTTTATTTCCAAAACAAATCAAGTATTTATTGAGCTTTTGAGCTCAGGTGGGCTAGATTAAACCCAATACAGACATCCTTCAGCACCATCTTGAAGCACAGCCTTGGAGCATTTGCTGGAATGGCAGTGACAGTTTTCCTGTTGGGAGCTTTGAAACAAGCCCACATTTTGTACTTGAAACCAGTCAGAAACTGAAGCCACTTCAGTTCTTCTCCCAATCAAAATGAGTCACAGGAAGGGGGAAGATTTAAACTGGATGTTAGGAAGGAGTTTTTTGTATTGAGGGTGGTGAAACACTGGAAAGAGTTGCCCAGGGAGGCTGTGGATGCTCCCTGACTGGAGATGCTGAAGGCCAGGTTGGATGAGACATGGAGTAACCTGTTCTAGTGGGAGGTGTTCCTCCCACTAGATCATCTTTGAGGTCACTTCCAACCTAACTATTCTATGATTCTATTTCCAGTTCTGTTTTGAAGCTTTGAAACCACTACAGGCTCAGTTGCTGCCATCCAATCTCTCTGCCCTTCACATCTCTGCCTAAGGTGTGTTTTTTCCTGCACCAGTCAGGCCCTGACACCTGATAACTATTGGTGTGCGCTGCTAAAGCGACTACCTTTTTTACACACAGAAAATTCATCCTGTTTCCATGTCTGTAAGACTGCAGCCATTGGAATTGTCTGAGGAGGGAGGATCAGGCAGGAGGATTCATTTTAAAAGCACTTCTGTAGGGTAAATAACCACAAATTCCATCAGTGATGCATTCCAGGTTGAAAAAAGAAGCAAGGCAAAAGAACCCCACTCAGTACTAGAATCATCCACTTTACTCCTGATTAGAGGATAATTACTTACCATGCTCAAGGTCTACAATGTGCTTAACTTCAGAATCAGTGAGACCTAGCAGGTTAATACCCATATTTAAAATCCCATTTTAAAACATGGGTGTAAAGCTATTGGATAATTCTAGGAGTTTAATACATTTTGCAAGTCAGATTGCGTGATTTATTTTTTTTTTCCCTGTGATTTTGCACTTAAATTTGAAAAACCACAGGACTGCTATTAATTCAGAATAGAAAGAACAGGCATGTTTGGAAGAGTCAGTTCCTTAAAACTGCAACGTCCCTCTCTTCTGAATTCCAAGGTTTACAAACATCTCTAAGCAGCTCCCTAATCTTATCAATAGTTACACCTATTGAAGTCAGTAATTCCGATTTCTTTTTTCTGCTTTGGAAGATTTGAAGGAGACTGAAGAACTGATTGTGATCTGAACACCTCCTCTTCATCATGAGCAAATTCTCTGAGGTCAAACCAAAAGGCAGATCCTTGATTAGTCAGTGATAACTTAGCTCACCCTGGCCTTTGTCTCACCCAGCTGTTAAACCACACTTTTTAACTCTCTTAGGTCAATGGTGCCAGTAATCCAGGTACACAAAAATCATGGAATCATAGAATGGTTTATGTTGGAAAGGACCTCAAAGATCAGCCAGTTCCAACCCCTCCCTGTGCCATAGGCAGGGACACCTCCCACTAGAACAGGTTGCTCAAGACCTCAGCCAACCTGGCCTTGAACATCTTCAGGGAGAGAGCAGCCACAACCTCCCTGGGCAACCTGTGCCAGTGTTTCATCACCCTCACTGTAAATAACGTCCTCCTAACATCCCATTTAGATCTCTCCTCTGCTAGTTTAAACCCATTAACCCTCATCCTGTCATTGCAAGATCAGGAATAGTCCTTCCCCAGCCTTTCTGTAGTATAGAGGCTACTATAAGGTCTCCTCTAAGCCTTCTCTTCTGTAGTATAGAGGCTACTATAAGGTCTCCTCTATGCCTTCTCTTCTGTAGTATAGAGGCTTGTGAATAGTCCCTCCCCAGCCTTCCTGTAGTATAGAGTCTACTATAAGGTCTCCTCAAAGACTTCTTCAAGCTGAAGAGCCCCAACTCTCACGGCCTATTCTCATAGCAGAGCTGCTCCAACCCTCAGAGATTACAAACATGGAATAAGATTAATCCAATTTATTCATTACAAATAATTTTATAGCCTACCAATTGGGTTCATTCAACCATGGTACAAAGCCGAAGCCTGGCAGAAGTCACCTGGTGTTAATTTCATTCAGAGCTTTAAACAAATATCAGGTTCTGTGAGCAATCACAAAGTATCCACACAAAACTAAAGACAGCAGTTACACTTTGCGATGTTTGCGTTGCTTCTTAAAACAAAAAGGGTCTTAGATGCCATCTGTTGTGTTTCCCAGGAAACTGGGAAAGCTCCTGGATTTGAAGTAGAAGGAGAAACACTTAATTGTGTCAGGCCAAGGTTCTGTTCACTTCTGATCCAGCTGCATCTTCCTTCTCTTGACTTGCAGAATTTCCGAAGCATCGGGGTTGACCGCGACCTGCTGAGATCCTTCCGTCTCCAATCGGTCCTGAAAAACCAAACCCAAGTGAGCTGTGAGGACAGCCAGTGGACAGGAGGAGGTCTTAACTATTCTTTTACAAAAATGTGTGCATATTAAATGGGCAAACCAACTAGAAAATTCTAAATCGCTGATTGGCACCGAGCAAACTGTTCTGCAGGGGGGAAGTGTGAAAAACGGAGCCGTTCATGCTAGTGGCTGCACAGATCAAAGGGCTGAATGTGCTCACATCCTAATTTCTAATTGAAGCCCTAAATAAAGAGCAAACCTGCAAAAACCTGGGTCCCAGATGGGTTGCACGCCTGTTGATTTCCATGGCACCATGAGATCATCATAGAATCATGTAGGGACCACAAGGATCAGCCAGTTCCAACCCCCCTGCCATGCCCAGGGACACCCTACACTACATCAGGCTGGGCACAGCCTCATCCAGCCTGGCTGCAAACACCTCCAGGGATGGGGCCCCAACCACCTCCCTGAGCAACCCCTTCCAGGCTCTCACCACTCTCAGGCTGAAGAACTTCCTCTTCACATCCAATCTGAATCTCCCCACCTCCAGCTTTGCTCCATTCCCCCTAGTCCCCTCACTCTCTGATAGCCTAAAGAGTCCCTCCCCAGCTTTTCTGTAGACCCTCTTCAGACACTGGAAGGCCACAATAAGGTCACCTGGGAGCCTCCTCCAGACTGAACAGCCCCAACTCTTTCAGTCTGTTCTCATAGCAGAGCTGCTCCAGCCCTCTGATCATCCTCATGGCCCTTCTCTGGATTCGTGCCAGCATGTCCACATCCTTCTTCTAATAGGGGCTCCTAAACTAGACCAGTACTACAGGTGAGGTCTCACCAGAGCAGAGTAGAGGGGAGAATCACCTCCCTCCACCTGCTGGCCACACTTCTCCTGATGCAGTCCAGGATCTGGTTGGCTTTCTGGGCCACAAATGCACACTGCTCGCTCATGTTGAGCTTCTCATCCACCAGCACACCCAAGTCCCTCTCCTCAGGGCTGCTCTCCAGCCAGTCACTGCCCAGCCTTGACCCAGATGCAGGCCCTTGCACTTGGTCTTGTTGAACCTCATGAGTTTGGCTTGTGCCCACCTCTGCAGCCTGTCCAGGTCCCTCTGGACGGCATCCCTGCCCCCCAGCCTGTCTGCTGCGCCACACAGCTTGATGTCATCAGCAAACTTGCTGAGGGTGCACTCAACGCCTCTGTCTACACTCAGGGCTTGAGAAGCTATTGGCCCCCACTGCCTGCATTGCCTTGTTTCCCGAGGACTTTTTCAAATGGGAATGTAAATCATGGATATGTCCTGTTTCTCGTGGGCTGGATTATTGCTTGACTCATTGCCAAAGTTAAATCTTACACGACACAAGTATTTAAAATTCAGAGTTCCTCTTTTATTGCAGTTTCATGCTTCCTAGATGTAAGGTGCCTGTAAGAAGTTCTTCTCTCTCACATTGGGACCCTGAAGCCTGGAGTCATCCTTGTGGTGGCAGGGAGAAGAAAACCTGCAAGATTTCAGTTTCTTATTTGTTGGGTCTTGAGCTGGACAGAGATGGAAGAGGTTGGTGCACTTCCCCCTTGCACAGTACTGGGGAGCATCTCACAGCACATGCTATGCTGTTGGGAGTCTACACTGAGCCTGTCGGGACAGCTGCCAGTGGAGATTAGATGGCAACATGTAGTTACAGGACAGCACATGGTGTACTGCTGAAACTAGGTAAAGAGAGGGGGAGTTACACAGGGAGTCACTTCAACCTCTAGTGCTTTCCCTGGAGGTACAAGGACACTTGAATCACAGAATAATAGAATGGTTTAGGTTGGAAGAGACCTCAAAGATCATCCAGTTCCAACCCCCTGCCATAGGCAGGGACACCTCCCACTAAATCAGGTCACCTTATCCAGCCTGGCCTTGAACGCATCCAGGAAGAAAGCAGCCACAACATCCCTGGGAAACCTGTTCCAGTGCCTTGCCACCCTCACTGTGAAGAACTTCCTCCTAACATCCTGTTTAAATCTCCCCTCTGCCAATTTGAACCCATTACTCCTCATCCTGTCATTACAAGACCTTGTGAACAGTCCCTCCCCAGCCCTCCTGTGGGCCCCCTTCAGATACTGGAAGGTTACTATAAAGTCTCCTTGAAGCCTTCTCTTCTCCAGGCTGAAAAGCCCCAACTCTCTCAGCCTGTCCTCATAGCAGAGGTGCTCCAGCCCTCTGATCATCTTCGTGGCCCTCCTCTGGACCCTCTCCAGCAGTTCCATGTCCTTCTTGTGCTGGGGGCTCCAGAACTGCACACAGATCTGACAACATCCACAAGGTAAGGGAAACACATCCCGCAGCATAAACAAATCCTGTCCTCTAGCACACCCTAGTCCCTGCAGGAATTTCTCTGCCATGGCAGTGCTCTTGACTTCTCCTGAGGGGTCCCTTCAAATTAAGGTGTACACAATGCCACAAAGCTTTGTGAGGGAAGTGTACACATTCTGTTCAAATCATGAGGAGAGCTGTAGAATCCGGGTAGCATTCCAAACCATTAAACAGGTGTACAGCCCAGACCACCAACTGTGTCCTGGGCTGCAGCAAGAGAAACATGGAGGACAGGGCAAGGGAGGGGATTCTCCCCCTTTGCTCTGCTCTTCTGAGACTTCACCTGGAGTACTGTGTGCAGTTCTGAATCCCCCAACACGAAAAGGATGTGGAACTGTTGGAGCCAGTCCAGAAGAGGCCACGAAGGTGTTTGGAAGGCTGAAGCAGTTGTGCTATGAGGACAGGCTACGAGGGTTGGGGCACTGCAGCTTGGAGAAGAGAAAGCTTTGAGGAGACCTTGGAGTAGCCTTTCAGTATCTGAAGGGGGCCTACAGGAGGGCTGGGGAGAGACTATTTACAAGGTCTTGTAATGGTAGAATGAGGAGTAATGGGTTTAAACTGGCAGAGGGAAGATTTAAACGGGATGTTAGGAGGAAGTTCTTTCCAGTGAGGGTGGTGAGACACTGGCACAGGTTGCCCAGGGAGGCTGTGGCTGCTTCCTCCCTGGAGATGTTCAAGGCCAGGTTGGATGAGGCCTTGAGTGACCTGTTCTAGTGGGAGGTGTCCCTGCCTATGGCAAGGGATTGGAACTAGATGATCTTTGAGGTCCTTACCAACCTAAACCATTTTATGTGTGCCTGCATGCCTGCTGTTGGGGTTTGTGAGAAATGTGTACTCCACTTACAAGTGCAGGTCCATAGTGAGCAGAAGCACTCTGCAATGCCATCTCCCGAAGGTATGCCAGCTCAGCAGCTCTTCTTGCCATTTCCACTTTGTGAGAACCTGGGGGAGTCCAGCCAATGCCCCTGAGCCAGTTCAAGTCAGACTTGTATTTTATCTGAAAGAATGAAACACAGACCAGCCTGTATTACTTCATCTGGCTCTAATCAAACTGCATGCCCTGGGTATTGAAGAGAGAGCACATAAAGAGCAACATTCATGATTAAACAAATTATTCATCTTCAACAAACAGACTGCAGTGCTTTCAAGAATGTGATTCTCTTGACAGGTAAGGGCTGTCAAGAACATTGCCACTGGCAGCTCCCAGCACTTGGAAGGACAGGGTCACTCAGCTCTACTTACATCACTCTGAAGCTTGTAGGCCTGCTTTGCATGCTTCACGTCCAGTTGCTCAGGGTCACAAGTGTACTGGTGCAAAGGCTGCCTGTAGTTAATACTGCTTGCAAGCTGCTGGCTTCTCTTGGCATGAAGGAATCCTGGCTGGTTGGGGTGACTCTGGAACTGTGCCCTGCTTCGGGCATACTCACTCCTGTATTGGTTGTCACTCTGGAGTTTCCCCACTCTGAGGACATGCCTGATTTTGGGATCATCGTTTGCACTGAGGAATCCAATCTGCTGGCCTCTGTCTCTCAGGAAGGCTTCTCTGTATTTGTACTGCAGGAAGCACAGAAGAAAATCTCAGTTTTACGTTCAGATTACCTTCGAATTCTGTTACAAAATAACCTACCCTCCACTAGCTACCAATCATGCTTCCTGTAGTGGACAAAACCCAAGGGTTTGCTTGATATCAAACAACACTTCCTAATCTAAGAAGACACTTTAGAAGAATGCCCTCAGAGCTAATTTTCAAAGGAGCAGAAAGACTTAAGGGAAAGACTTAAGAAAGACTTAGCAGAAAGACTTAGCAGAAAGACTTAAGAAAGACTTAATCTGCATCTCTCTAAAGCAATTAGAGGCCCTCTTATCGTTGCACTCTTGGGCACACTTGAGCTCAAGCAATGAAGCTAGTTTCAGCTTTCTTACCAACTGCAGTCTTCTGTGGTCAAAGGTGAGCCATTTTATTCTAGAACCTGCTTTAACTATTCATAGCCTACTACTTACTTTATTTAGCTACACCATAGCAAGCCTCCTTCCCAAGAAGAACCTTTGAGATGGAACAGAGCAGACCGGTACTGAACAGTATTATTGGGAGCCCCTGGTTGGAAATATTTGCACTTAAACCAACGTTTGGTTTCACTGGCTCACCAATTTTACAGACCAGAACAAGCTCCACTTGCCTCAGAATTCACCCATTTGACCAAGGTAGGATCACAGGATCACAGGACTTTAGGGGTTGGAAGGGACCCAAGGAGATCATCCAGTCCAACCCCCCCTGCCAGGGCAGGACCATACAATCTAGCACACATCACAGAGGAACACATCCAGACAGGCCTTGAAAGTCTCCAGAGAAGGAGCCCCCACAATGGTCTAAGCATGGGAAGAGGGTTGGGAAGTGTTTGAAGTAGAGCAATTCTTACATCACTAGCAATCTCTCTTGAAGCCTTTGCTGTCTGGAACGGGATGGCGTCAATCCTAAAATCATAGCCAGATGCCCTTGTCTGTTCCCAAGATGTTTTGTACCATTTCTGTGTTGAAAAGAAAATAATAAAGCAGTCATTTCCCCCCGCAGTCTCTTAAATGCAGTCCCACAACTGCAATAATAAATGTTTTATCCTACTGGGCTTGTTTGTATCCAGAGTCATCAGTACCATCTCTAAGGTTTTGATCCAGTTCTATAGCCCTTCAACTTCTCTTCCACTCACTGTAATGATAAAATGCCTCATCTGAAAAGTGCCACCAGGGCTTCCTTTTGTACTTGAATGAGGTTGGTTTTGATGTGATTTAATTTCTATTAGAAACTGCAATGCATCAGTCACATCAATATTGCATTGATATTGCCCTTATTCTCTCTTTTGATGCATCCCCTTGCAGTGTCTTGGGTTTTGTGGCATCATAATTTCAATACCAGTTATTTCAAGCTTTTCAAATGCTCCCTGTCTCCATCCCCAGCCACATGTGGCTTCATTAGCTCTTGTGGAAGAGCAGCCGGTTCTAACATATTTAATGTGGCTTTGAGGATGTGAAATACATTTACATCCTGAAGAGAAACTGCTCTAGATTTTGGGTTTCTTCCATTAGTAGCCTCCTTAAAATAGCTTCCAGTCTGCAGGTCCTGCTACACAGCCATGGTGTCTTAGCTGACACTTTTGGCTGCTCCTTCCTAACAGTGCTCGTTTGCTGTCTGTAAGGCTTTGATTCGTTCTTTCTGGGGCTTGTGATCATATGGAAACACAAGCACAGAGACCACTTCACATTTGTAAAGATATTCTTCTGTTTCCCTGGTGAAGTTAATGCTGGGTGGCACTACATTTGAAGGTACACTGAGATGCCAGGAATCCTGGAAGATCCTGCATACCCTGCTAGCAGGTCTAGGTCTGATAGACCTATGAGTTGCTGCATACCCTGCTAGCAGATCTAGGTCTAATAGACCTATTCAATTGCTGCATACCCTACTAGCAGGTCTAGGTCTGACAGACCTATTTGTTACTGCATACCCTGCTAGCAGGTCTAGGTCTGCTAGAGCTATTCAATTGCTGCATACCCTAGTAGCAGGTCTAGGTCTGCTAGACCTATTTGTTACTACATACCCTGCTAGCAGGTCTAGGTCTGCTAGACCTATTTGTTGCTGCACACCCTGCTAGCAGGTTTAGGTCTGCTAGACATATTCATTGCTGCATACCCTGCTAGCAGGTCTAGGTCTGCTAGACCTATTCATTGCTGCATACCCTGCTAGCAGGTAGCAGGTCTAGGTCTGCTAGACCTATTCATTGCTGCATACCCTGATAGCAGGTTTAGGTCTAATAGACCTATGAGTTGCTGCATACCCTGCTAGCAGATCTAGGTCTGCTAGATCTTTTCATTGCTGCATGCCCTGCTAGCAGGTTTAGGTCTGACCTGCTTTTGTGTCCAATCACACCTTTGCCTTTTTACCTCCTCTTTTGCTTCACAAAATATAAATCCTATTTGCTTCTTTCAGCTCCAGAACATCTGTCACCCAACAAGGCACTCAAGGCATCTTCCAAACTAAGGTCACTTGACCCTACAGTTAAAGGTAACAGCTGTTTGATCAGGGAAGAGCCTCTGGGATAATCATAGGATGGTTTAGGTTGGAAAGGACCTCAAAGATCATCCAGTTCCGACCCCCCACCATAGGCAGTGACACCTCCCACTAGAACAGATCACTCAAGGTGTGGATGTGGAACTGTTGGAGTGAGTTCAGAGGAGGGCATCCTTGTGGATGTTGTCAGATCTGTGTGCAGTTCTGGAGCCCCCAGCACAAGAAGGACATGGAACTGCTGGAGAGGGTCCAGAGGAGGGCCACAAAGATGATCAGAGGGCTGCAACACCTCTGCTATGAGGACAGGCTGAGAGAGTTGGGGCTTTTCAGTCTGGAGAAGAGAAGGCTTCCAGGAGACCTTATAGTAGCCTTCCAGTATCTGAAGAGGCCTACAGTGGGGCTGGGGAGGGACTATTCACAAGGTCTTGTAATGACAGGATGAGGAGTAATGGGTTTAAGTTGGTAGAGGGGAGATTTAAATGGGATGTTAGGAGGAAGTTCTTCACAGTGAGGGTGGTGAGACACTGGAATGGGTTGCCCAGGGAGGTTGTGGCTGCTCCCTCCCTGGAGGCATTGAAGACCAGGTTGGATGAGGCCTTGAGTGACATGGAAACAAAATTCCTTTAAACCAACTCTACTTATGGAATCATTTGCATTCAGGTTGATTACAGCTGTGCCTAGGGCATCAGTTCAGCACAGTACTTCAGCTTCATGACAGCAGATTATGGAGTAGAGAAAAGAGGATTCTCCCTCCTCCTTCATGCAAACAGAAGTAAAATGACTGATGTTTGGAACTAGCCCTACCTAAAAAGGACTGAAATCCTTAATACAGCTTCCTGTCCTGGAGGCAGAACCAATTCTCAAAAGAAAAATCAAGAGATTTTCCTGATCCCTGCAGCCAAAACCTAGAAACGTGTTGGCTGTCCACAGAATCACAGAATGTTAGGAGTTGGATCATCTAGTCCAGCCTCTGAGTTTGGGGCTTTTTATAGTTTTGGTCAGGCTCAGAGACCCTGGCTTCTACATACACATGAAAAATGTTCATTCCCAGCCAAGTGTATAAAGTCAATTTCCTGGAGTAAAAGGCTTCCTTACATCACTGATGAGAAGGGCGTTCTGGCGGGCTCGGATGAAATCCAGATGATCAGGAGGAAGGGTGTACCTGTGCCTGGCTTCAGGGTCTCCAGCCTTGTACAGCCTCTGTGGAGAAAAGTCATTGAATGCAACAGACACAGGAAGCAATGCTGAGATCAACTATTCAATGCATTATCACAGGATGAAGGGACCCAAGAAGATCATCAAGTCCAACCCCCATGCTACAGCAGGACTATAGTCTAGTGCAGGTTGCACAGGAACACATCCAGATGGGTCTTGAAAGTCTCCAGAGAAGGAAACTCCACAACCTTTCTGGGCAACCTGTTCCAGTGCTTTGTGATCCTTACAGTAAAGTTCTTGCTCATGTTGAGATGGAACTTCCTGGGCTGTAGTTTACCTTCATTGCCTTTTGTCCTATCACAGGGCACAGGTGAGCAGAGGCTGTCCCTTCCTTCCTGACCCCCAGCCCTCAGATATGTATACACAGTTATTAGATCCCCTCTCACTCTTCTCACTAAGGCAAAGTCCATGTTTGGAATATTGCATTGAGGCACTTCGACCTGAAAGTGGGATAAAACCTCATTATAGGTGAAGGATGCCAGGGTCATGAGTTCAGAGGGCTGCAGCACCTCTGCTATGAGGACAGACTGAAAGAGTTGGGGCTGTTCACTTTGGAGAAGAGAAGGCTCTAAGGTGACCTTCTTGTGGCCTTCCAGTAGCTGAAGTGGGCCTACAAAAAGGCTGGGGAGGGACTTTTTAGACTCTCAGGTAGTGAGAGGACTTAGGGGGAATGGAGCAAAGCTGGAGGTGGGGAGATTTAGACTGCACGTGAGGAGGAAGTTCTTCAGCATGAGAATGGAGAGAGCCTGGAAAGGGTTGCCCAAGGGGGTGGTTGGGGCCACATCCCTGGAGGTGTTTAAGGCCAGGCTGAATGAGGCTGTGTCCAGCCTAATCTAGGGTAGTGTGCCCCTGAGCATGGCAGGTGGGTTGGAACTAGATGATCCTTGTGGTCCCTTCCAACCCTGACTGATTCTATGATTCTAAGGATACTTCCCACTGTTGAAACTAGGCTTTTACACTAAAAGGAGGTGGTCACAGCAGTTCTACAGCTGGAGCTCTTAATAAGAGAGCAGTGACTCTCATGGTATCTTGTGAGGACCTCTGCCAGCTTCACGGGCAGTGCATGTGCAATATTGTACAGCAAAAAGTTAAGACCACTGATGGCAAAATGCAACCTACGTCATTGCACTGGATGTAGCTGGTTTTAGCATGAACCAGATCAGGAGAGTCAACCACGGCAGTGAACTTCAAGCTCCCTGGCTTCTGACGGTACTTGGCCTGAGAGGTGGAGGAGCAAACACAAACAAACAAAACAAAACAAAACGCTGAAATAGTTCTGCTAATGACATATCACAAGCCCAAGGTGTGGTAAATGGAGCAGAGCATAAACGTCACCTCCCTGGAGCCACAGTACTGAAAACATATTTCTCTGCTTTAGCCTTAGCTGCTTATTCAGCTAGGGAATGGAGATGCTGTTGTGTCACTACTGTGGCGCCCAGACACCAAACT
>VWZI01003759.1:55526-66608 GCA_013396835.1 Psilopogon haemacephalus | reverse complement strand
TTTTTTTTACATATATCACAATGTCAATCCATTACCTTGCAAAGCTTGAGAAGAGCAGACTTAGATTGGATGTTAGAAACAAGTTCTTTACCCTGAGGGTGGTGGAGCACTGGAAGAGGTTGCCCAGGGAGGTGGTTGAGGCCCCTTCCCTAGAGACATTTAAGGTGAGGCTCCACCTGATGGGGCCCTGGGTGACCTGGTCTAGTGGGTATGTCCCTGCTGACTGCAGGGGGGCTGGGCTAGATGACCTCTAGAAGTCACTTCCAGCCCAGATCATTCCATGATTCTACCTTCTTAGCTTTGTGTCATTATGTTCCCAGCAGGCCAAAAGTAGACCTAAGAACAGGATGACAGGGATTGGATTGAAGCCTGAGGAAGGCAGATTTAGACTGGATATTAGGAAGAAATTCTTTACAGAAAAGGTGAGGAGACACTGAAACAGGTTGCCCAGGGAAGTACTGGGTATCCACTCCCTGGAGGTGTTCAAGGACAGTTTGGATGTGACCTTGAGCAACCTGGGCTAGTGGGATGTGTCCCTGCCTAGGGCAGGGGATTGGAACCACTTCCAACCTAACTATTTTATGGTTCTATTTCCAGTTCTGCTCTTGAAACCTTGAAATCACTGCAGGCTCAGCTGCTGGGGCAGCTGGAACTAGGTAATCCTTAAGGTCCCTTCCGACCCAAACCATTCTTTGAATCCATGACCACTAAGGGTGTCACAAAATTTGTGTTAAATAAAAGGGAAGGCATTACTGGTGGACTGGCCATATTTTCAGGTCCCTTCCCACTCTTTGAATCCATGACCACTAAGGGTGTCATGAAATGTGTATTAAATAAAAGAGAAAGCATTACTGGTGGACTGGCCATATTTTGAGGTCCCTTCTCACTCTCTGAATCCTTGACCACGAAGGGTGTCATGAAATGTGTGCTAAATAAAAGGGAAGGCATTACTGGTAGACTGGTCATATTTTCAAGCCTGGATTTTTCCTCATGGTATTTCAGATGGCTTTGATAATTTGCCAAAAGGTTTTGTTGTGTGTGTTGTTGTTTGGGGTTTTTTTTCCCAAAATTTTAAAAGTGAATTCCTTTTTTTTTTTTTAGAACCCCTCTAAAGTGGATCACACCATGAAAATGAGCTCCTTCAAGAACACCCCACAGACCTGATCAGGTTGTTTCATGTAAAAAAAAGCTTAAAAACAGGACTCTGTCGTATGGGTAATATTTAAGCTTTTTTTAAAAGAGGTTGAATTGGAAATGGTTTTAAATGTTAAGAAGGAAACAAAATGTGATCTGTGAAAAAGCACAGATCAGCGAGGCTTGCTTTCTTTTTGATGCATTTTGCTTTCAGAAGAGGGCTGTCTCTTTCCCACTCCTCCATCCCTAGCTCTCTGAATTTTGAAAAGCATCTTTTTTTTTTTCTTTTTCTGATTCACGTTAGGAGAGCCTACCTCATTAGCAAGCATATTGCTGAATTTTGTATGAAGGAGGCCAGGAGAGTCTGTCACCGACGTGTACTTGAAGGAATGTGGCTGCTGACGGTATTTACTCTGAGTTCACACACACAGGAAAATGAACAGGAGAACAACATTTAGTTATTTAGTCTTTCCAGATTTTAAAAACAAAAAAAAAAAAAGACTTTTCCCAAAAGCAGTGCTCTGGTATTGTTTCTTGGGCTTAAAACTCTCCTTTGCAAAGTCTATCAATCGTTAGACTAATTTACCCTTTGCTACTCTGAATTTGGTGCGTTCAAATCTCGCAGGGGAAATGAAAAGTAAATAAGGAGAAAGGTGTTAAAAAAAAAAAAAAAAAAGAGAAAGTGCTGCTGTGCTGAATACAGTAATGAGATTATTTCCCTCCTCGCTGTCATTAACCCTGGCTAGTGGAATTAGAGCAAAGGCAATCTGATCAGCGAGCAGGTGCTTCACAAGCTGGCTGAACTTCCCTGAGAGAAAAATTAAATTCCAGCTGCCCTGTGGGCCAGTGTCAGTCAGAGCTGTGGACAAAATAACTGCAAGATCGCTATAAGCAGGTATGAATTCACTAGAACACTACTAGAATGAGTAATCTTATCTTTCTTACTTTCACATCTATGTGAATATGGGCAATAGGTCCAAGATTTGAAACTAGGAGAAGCTGTAAGAAGACAACAGAGGAAACGATCTAACGCTGGAGAAACAGTACAAGGTACTTATTAGAGATAGGCATCGCCTTATTTTTAGCTGAAAAGGCTCACTCCAATTCTAAAATAACAACCAGAACAACCTTTTGGGTCTGAAACACAGGAGAAAAGATTTGAGAAAGCAGTTAGCAAAGTCTGCAAAACCTTGAACTGCGCCAGGTTCACTCATCTGCATTTAGGACACGAGCGGGATGATCAAACACAAGGGGAAGGAGCCTAGCATTATCCAGTGAGTCACTTTGCCAGCCCAGTTTAATAGAAAGACATCTGGCAAACTCTTGTTTGTAGTGGGGAAATCAAAACCCTCTTTTGTTACCTCGCTGATGAGTTCAGAAGCTTTCTTCTTTCCTTCAATCTCTAGGGCCCCTGGAGTAATACATCCAACTCCTCGCATGGAGTTCATGTCAGACCGGTACAAATTCTGAGGAAAACCAAGCAGAAGTAATTACAAGTTTGCATTTGAGATGCCCTATATTTATTCATCCAAACCCACACCATAAGAGTTGTCAAATAAATCTATTAAAATTAGTATCTACCGCAGATAATTCTTGCTCATGTTGGGGTGCATGCAGCCCAGACCGATCCACAGTACAGCTGCAAGGTGCTGAATGATACCTGGACTATAACTTCTCTTTGTAACATTAAAAAAAGACTTTTCTTTTGTAACATTGAAAAAAGCCTTTTCCTAGATACACAAAATTGTCCTCAAATAGAATGCACTAATCACAGCCAGATGATATGTAGTTATACAGAAAACAAAGAAGTTTAGAAAAGGGTATGAAAATATTTATAACTAAAAGCTGATAACTTTGTAATGAGTGGAACTGCAGGTAAAATATCCTCAGATCTTAAAAGTTCTGAGTGGTCATAATGTAAGTAGGGAACATTAAGGAGAAACAGCACTAAAACACTGTACAGGCTTCATCAAAGCATTTTCCAGACCACCAAAACCAGCAGTGACTTGTAATAACAGGATGAGGGGTAATGGGTTTAAACTGGAAGAGGGGAGATTTAAACTGGATGTTAGGAGGAAGTTCTTTACAGTGAGAGTGGTGAAACACTGGAACAGGTAGCCCAGGGAGGTTGTGGCTGCTCCTTCCCTGGAGGTGTTCAAGGCCAGGCTGGATGAGGCCTTGAGTGACTTGTTCTAGTGGGAGGTGTCCCTGCCTATGTTGAGGGGTTGGAACTGGATGATCTTTGAGGTCTCTTCCAACCTAACCCATTCTATGATTCTATGAAACAATAAGCTGTTCCATAGCCAGTTCACAGCTAAGTCCATCTTGCATGGAGAACTACTCACTGCTTGGAAACCAGTTCCAAAATGGTCACATCTCCTTGTTGGTATTCACATCACTCTGCAGAGATGCTGCATGGAACTGAATGATCTTTGAGGTGCCCTCCAACCTAAACCATTCTATGATTCTATGACTTTATTGTAAATATTACATTTTCAGAGGTTAACAATAGTTTGCTACTAGACACATTATGACAAATATTATTTAATCTGATGATGACTAGGGGGAAGTAGATCATCTCATTTTCTGCTTCAAATAAGATATAGTGACCAAACACAATTTTGCCTAGGTATTGTAATGACAGGATGAGGAGTAATAGGTTTAAACTGGCAGAGGGGAGATTTAAATGGGATGTTAGGAGGAAGTTCTTCACAGTGAGAGTGGTGAGACACTGGAACAGGATGCCCAGGGAGGTTGTGGCTGCTCCCTTCCTGGAGTTGTTCAAGGTCAGGCTGGATGAGGCCTTGAGTGACCTGTTCTAGTGGGAGGTGTCCCCGCCTATGGTGGGGGGTTGGAACTGGATGATCTTTGAGGTCCCTTTCAACCTAAACCATTCTATGATTATATAATGGATATGTGGAAACTGCTGCTGCTTCCTGAGGGAAGAATTAGCTTTAATTAGTGAGGCTTTTTTTGGTTCTGCCATCCACTTGGAATAGAAATGGACAATGCCTTCCTTTTGTTTAGCCACCAAGGAGAACGGAACCAGCTCTCTTTCCATCCAGGTCCATCCAGTGCTAATCTCTAAAGTCAAAGGCATTGTGGTGCTGCATGCAGGAAATATCCTTTGTGGCTCAGAAGGTAAAAGAAGATGATGCTAAAAGTGTGGTACTCACCTCTTGCCAACTATCAGCATCATCTGGCAAGAGAGAAATGTTGCACTCTAAGTAGTGTTGCTGCCAATCAGCATTTCACTCTCTAATCAAAGAGTGGCATGGATAGAAACTTGCCTCAGAATCTTGTTTCATGCATTCTCAGTCCAGTTAGGGCAGCACAATTGGCAGCTGATGTTTACACTTGTTTGAACACAGTCTGCCATCTTCAAGGCTGTTGGTTGAAAGCTCTAAACTGATACACAGCAGCACCCTGAGGTCAGGTGTTTTTAAGATACAGCTATTCCTGAGGTATCTGGAGGCAATGTAATCTACTAAAACCCTTTTGCCCAGGGCTGTGCCTACAAACACAGCCTACCCTTAAATTTGTAAGGCAAGGTCCAGTTATTTTTAGCCAAGATTACAGAGGGAGCCAAACTCAGCCTTAGAATTTCAGCAGCTATGTCTTAAGCCAGAGTTTGTAAGTCTCTTACAAATCAGATTTTCAACAATAGGCATCTTTCTTCTGAAGGCACATATGAATTTCACACAGATACCAAGCAACTCAAACACCAGTTGGAAAAGAGCTTGCATGGTTAGCAAGGTCTTCAAAGGAGTGTTCCACCAACAGTGCAATCATCCTCACTGGCAAACACTTCTCTGCCTGCTCATCAAAGGCTACCACACTTTATCTCTTGGTATAAAGTGATCACACACCCTGTACAGCTGCTCAGGAAGATAAATTTCTCATTCCTGAATGTAACCAAGGGGGAGCAGCCATTGTTTACCCCTCAGCTGCTGCTCAAATACATGCTGTCAGCTGTCAAGATTTGGAACAGAACTATCTGTTCTGTATATCTGGGCTGCATTAAGAGAAGTGTTGCCAGCAGGGCAAGGGAGGGGATTCTGCCCCTGTACTCTGCTCTCCTCAGACCCCACCTGGAGTACTGTGTGCAGTTCTGGAGCCCCCAGCACAAGAAGGATGTGGAACTGTTGGAGTAAGTCCAGGTGAGGCCACAAAGATGATCAGAGGGCTGGGGGCACCTCTGCTATGAGGACAAGCTGAGAGAATTGGGGCTTTTCAGTCTGGAGAAGAGAAGGCTTCCAGGAGACTTTATAGTAGTCTTCCAATATCCAAAGGGGGCCTACAGGAGGGCTGGGGAGGGACTATTCACAAGGTCTTGTAATGACAGGATGAGGAGTAATGGGTTTAAGTTGGCAGAGGAGACATTTAAACAGGATGTCAGGAGGAAGTTCTTTCCAGTGAGGGTGGTGAGACATTGGAATGGGTTGCTCAGGGAGGTTGTGGCTGCTCCCTCCCTGGAGGTGTTCAAGGCCAGACTGGAAGAGGCCTTGGGTGACCTGTTCTAGTGAGAGGTTTCCCTGCCTATGGCAGGGGGATGGAACTGGATGATCTTTGAGGTCTCTTCCAACCTAAACTATTCTATGATTCTATCTTGCATCAGAACCAAGAGGGAAATATGGCCAGGATGTTTTGCAGTTACCTCGCTCTGCAGCTTGTATGCGTTCTTGGCACATCTCAATCTTAAGTCATCAGTCAGAGGAGTGTACTGGTGGAGTAGCTGTCTGTATTCTTGCTCACTGACCAAGGCCTGGGCTTTCCTGGCATGTACCAAGTGTATCATATCCAGGGGCAGGTGGAAGTGAGCCTTTGAATCCTGAAAACCTTGCTTATATTTCACCTGTCAAATTAAAAACAGATCACATAGGTATCACGGCATGCTAGTTACAATTCAGGTTTGGATCTGAAGGGACACTCTCTGTATTCCTTCTGCCTTCCAGTACAAATTATTGTTTTTAAAAGTAAGTTTCATCACTTATTTAACTATGTCACGAATGATCAATTTAGCACCCCAGCTGCAAATACAGGCTGAGGGAGATGGGGTTGTTCAGCCTGGAAAAGAGGAGGCTCTGATGACATCTAATAGCAGCCTTCCAGTACCTAAAGGAGGCCTACAAGAAGGGTGGAGAGAGACTGTTTGCAAGGCCTGCAGTGACAGGACAAGGGGCACTGGCTTCAAAATAGAGAAGAGCAGATTTAGATTGGACATTAGGAAAAGGTTCTTTACTTTCTAGTGTCCCTGCTTATGGCTGGGACTAGATGATCTTTAAGGTCCCTTCCAACCTGAACCACTCTATGATTCTATCAGGGTGGTAGAAGACTGGAACAGGTTTCCCAGGGAGGTGGTTGGGTATTCTCCATCTCTGGAGATACTCAAGGTGAGGCTTGACAGGACTCTGGGCAGACTGATCTAATTGAGGATGTTCCTGCTGACTGCAGAGGGTTTAGACTAGATGACCTTTGGAGGTGCCTTCCAACCTAGACCATTCTATGATTCTATGAATACCTACAATTAGAATATGCAGCAGCCTATTCTTCATCAAAACACTATTTTCACTTAAACTGACTTTTTTGTTGTTGTTGTTTAAACCCGAAAGAAACTAAATCTATAGAATTAACCAAACTGAGAAATGAAATCTTAATTCATTGCATTTCCTGAAAGCACAACACAAAGGCGAAGCTACTGCCTGAGGATAAAATGCAAACAGCCACGTTTATATCAGAATTAGCACAAACCCTTAGTAAAAATACTTGTTATCTCCATTAATTCAAACAGTTGAATTTTGTAGTTTTAAATATCAGTTTTAGTTGTGAAGTTTTGGGTTGGTGGTTTTTTTTTTCAATCCTTGTCTCCATCGAGGAAAAGAAAGGCACAGAAATCTTCAAAGAATCTTTTTTTTTTCTTTTCACATGACATTTCCCAATCAGATTATGCAAATGTGAGATGTTCAAGCTGTTCATCCAGATAATGAACATCCAGAGTTATTGATGATCATCAAACTGAACTTAAGAGCAACCTGGCAGATGGATGAATTCTTCAGGCACTTATTGTTACCTGTATGTCTGAGCGTACCATTACGGAAGACAGAATGGCAGCACTCACTGAAATCCATTAACACTCTTCCATCTACATCCGCAATCAGACTCACTATGGACAAATTTTAAGAAGATAAATAACTCTTGGATTTTTTTTTTTTTTTAATGTCCTTAAAAGTCAGACAAATGGCTCACTGCTTTCTGGATTGAGCCACAGTGTTCAAAATGCACTGAACAACTCTTGTAGATGATGAACAAATGATGTGAGCCTTAGCACATCCCAAGTGGGAACAATTCCTCAACCAAAAAAAAAAAATCCAACTTCAAATTCCATGAACTCATTCATCCTTTGGTCTCTCAGAGAAACAATGCATTGAAAATAATCACTGAAGGATTTTGTATCTCCACCAAATTTAATTTACTTCTGTACAAAACTACTACTAATTCTCAGTTAAACCTGCCTCTGAGTGATATTTTTAAAGAGGAAAATACTCTACACAAGGCAACAGTGATATGCAGCTGTGCAAGAGTGCACAGTCTTCTCTTGTTGCCAAATTAATGTTACTGTAATGAAAAAGTTAAGTAATGAAAAATGTTAAGAGTATCATGATTATACTGAAATATCTGGAAAGTGAGAGATGGCCATGAAGGTCACAGAGGGCTGGGGCACCTCTCCTATGAGGACAGGCTATGATAGTTGGGGCTTTTCAGCCTGGAGAAGAGAAGGCTTCCAGGAGACCTTGGAGTAGCCTTCTAGTATCTGAAGGCTGGGGACATCATAGGATGTCAGAGGTTGGAAGGGACCCAAAGATGTCATTGAGTCCAACCCCCCTGCCAAAGCAGGACCAAACAATCTAGCTCTGGTCACAGAGGAATGCATCCAGAGAGGGACTATTTAAAAGATCTTGTCATGATAGGTTAAGGAGCAATGGGTTTAAACTGGAAGAGGGGAGATTTAAACTGGATGTTAGGAAGAAGTTCTTTACAGTGAGGGTGGTGAGACACTGAAACAGGTAGCCCAGGGAGGTTGTGGCTCCTCCTTCTCTGGAGGTGTTCAAGGCCAGGTTGGATGAGGCCTTGAGTGACTTGTTCTAGTGGGAGGTGTCCCTGTCTATGGTGGGGGGTTGGACTAGCTGATCTTTGAGGTCCCTTCAAACCTAAACCATTCTATGATTCTGTGGAGGTGGGGAGATTCAGATTGGATGTGAGGAGGAAGTTCTTCAGCATGAGACTGGTGAGAGCCTGGAATGGGTTGCCCCATTGAGTCTATGAAACAATAAGCTGTTCCATAGCCAGTTCACAGCTAAGTCCATCTTGCGTGGAGAACTACCCAGTGCAAGGAAACCAATTCCAAAATGCTCACATTTTCTTGCTGGTACTCACATCACTCTGCAGAGATGCTGCATGGACTGAATGAGCAATATGAATGTCACCATCCAGGCCGTGTGAGCCAATCATCTGCCCTTTCATTTTCTGAAATGCTTCCTTGTACTTGTGCTGCAAAGGAAATAAGAACAGATAAGTAAACAGGAGTGAAGCATTAGTCAGACTGTTAAAACCTGAATAAAAGGTTTTCATATTACAGAAAGAGATCTATGGGCAATAAATCCTAGCTGTGTTCAATACCACAGTAAATCTGAATTAACCTCCAGTAGTTCACAGAATCACAGAATGTCAGGGGCTGGAAGGGATCTCGAAATCTCATCCAATCCAACCCTCCTGTCAGAGCAGGATCACCTAGAACAGATCACACAGGAACACATCCAGGGAGGTTTTGAACATCTCCAGAGAAGAAGACTCCACAACTCCCCTGGGCAGCCTTTTCCAGTGTTCTGTCACCCTCATAGTGCAAAAAAATCCTCTTCATGTTTACATGGAACTTCCTATGTCTCAGCTTTCACCCATTGCCCATTCTCCTGTCATCAGACAGCACCAAGCAGAGCCTGGCTCCATCCTCCTGCCACTCACCCTTTACACATTTATAAACATTGATGAGGTCACATCTCAGTCTCCTTAGATGTTAGGAAGATCTCACCTATACAAACATTTTGGTATTTTATCCCAGTTAGGAGAAATAAATTATAGAATAGAATAGAATAGAATAGAATAGAATAGAATAGAATAGAATAGAATAGAATAGAATAGAATAGAATAGAATAGAATAGGCCAGATTGGAAGAGACCTCCAAGATCATTCAGTCCAACCTATCACCCAGCCCTAGCCAATGGCACTAAGTTCTCCATCCAGTCTTTGCTTGAACACCTCCAGGGATGGTGACTCCACCACCTCCCTGGGCAGCCCATTTCAATGCCAATCACTTTATCTGTGAAGAACTCCCTCCTAAAATCCAGCCTATACCTCCCCTGTCCCACCTCGTTCTGTTGCTGGGTGCCTGGGAGAAGAGACCAACCCCACCTGGCTACAACCTCCCTTTAGGTAGTTGTAGACAGCAATGAAGTCACCCCTGAGAATACAGCAGTGAACATTTGCAAGTATCTTCGGTTAGTAACTTTCTCTTAGACAAGCAGTGGAAGACAAGAACTCTGCACAGGTGCTCAGAGTCAGCCTCTGAGAAGCCTCTCTCCAAGTTTCTCCCACACTTGAAATTGATCTGTATATCTCTACAGCCTTTAAAGGATATCCAAGACAAACCCTAAAGGGCTGGACTTACTGAAAAGTTCCTTCTTCCAATGCATGCCCTAGCTAGACCTGACAGCTGACTGATTTTCCAGTCACTACAGCAAGTAAGTCGTTCACCTTTGCTAAAAGATGCTTGATTTCACAAACCCTCCTTTGCATAGCTCTCAACAGAGTTCATTCTGCCTGCACCTCCAAAAAGCATGACTAACTAGACCAAGGCCAGCTGCCTCCCACATGTAGAGCTGGGTGGACATGCTGCTTCCATCAAGAGTCACTCAGCAGAACAGAAACAGTCTGGAGTGTGTGACAGACTGGACAATATCAGCAGTTAAGTTCACATACATCACTTATTATTCCACCCAAAGCCTTTGCTGCCCGGAAAGGAATGGCATCTAGTTTCAGCTGATAGCCACCATCTCTCATCTTCCTCCAGGCCTCCTTATAGCGAGTCTAGGAAATATGAAAGAGGAATAAAGCAGAGTTACTCTTCAAAGGGTTGACACTGCAGTATTATTGTTATCCTGGCAATGTTACCAGACGAGTTTCATTCTGTTCTAATAAAGAGGGCTAACAGAAATGAAGCCATCAACACACAACAGGAATAATCAGAATCACAGAAACTCAGAGGTTGGAAGGGACCTCCAGAGATCATCAAGTCCAACTCCCCTGCCAAGGTAGGATACTCCAGGGTATTTCACACAGGAATGCATCCAAGTTGGTTTGGGAAGTCTCCAGAGAAGGAGACTCCACAACCTCTCTAGGCAGCCTGATCCAGTGCTCTGTCACCCTCACTGTAGAGAAGTTTCTCCTCATGTTGAGCTGAAACCTTCCATGTTTCTGTTTGTAGCTGTTGCTCCTTGTCTTATTGCTTCTGACCAAAGGAAAAGACACTGGCCACAGCCACTTGACACCCACCCTTCAGATATTTGTACACATTGATCAGATCTCCTCTCAGTCTTCTTTTCTCCAGACTAAACAGCCCCAGGGCTCTCAGACTCTCTCCATAAAGGAGATGCTCAAGTCCCCATCATCCTCATGGCTCTCCACTGGACTCTCTCCAGCAGGTCCCTGTCTCTCCTGAACTGGGGAGCCCAAAACTGGACATGTGGTCTCACTAGGACAGAGTAGAAGAGGAGAAGAACCTCCCTCACATGACAAATGGCCATGATAAAAATGCTTTTTGTTGTTGTTGTTAATTTCTAACTTAGGAGAAATTTGCTAAGAAAATTTGATTTACTTCAGAAATATTTAAATAAA
>VWZI01003759.1:11237-55488 GCA_013396835.1 Psilopogon haemacephalus | reverse complement strand
AATAATAAAAAAATAAAATAAAAATAAAATTAATATCGCAGAATGATCATATACTGGGGAAAGCAATTCAGAATGATTTGAAGTGCAGGAGAAATAGCAAAAGCACTATCGACTTTTAAACTTTCTTTTAAAATAATAAAGGTCAGACTTTTACCTCACTGATATTCATAGCATTTAATTTGGCCTGAAGGATTTCAGGAAGATCTGTAGTTGGTGTATACTGATGCTTCACACTCTCTCCGTGCTCCTTGTACAGCCTCTGCAAAGGGAGACGAATTTCAGCAGCAAGCACTCACCACACAAGCCAAGTCACTACTTCAGACAAAAGCCTTAACAAATAGATCTATGGAAAGCAAAGACTGCAGAAATGTGGCAGCACTATTAATAAATGCAGGCAAATTGTATCAGTCAAAAACAACTTGGAGAGTTGTGGAAGTCTGATACACCTATCAGCCACAGTGTGGTGGTTCAGCAGTTACCTGCCTCCCCACGCTTTGAAATAACCCAGGCTAGGACTCAGATGGCTGGAAGTTAAGGAATGAATCTTTATATTTACAGCTTTGCACAATATACAAGCAGATTTTTGCAATATATAACAGCTATTTACAGATATATACACAGTAAAAAGGTAATAGGGAAACACCACAGCCCTCCCAGAGATCAAAATCCCTAAGAGGGGTCTCTAACAACCCCTGCTACCTTCCCCAGTCTTATCTCACCATCTGTTTTATGCAGCAGATAGGCAAAAGTAGATGAGCCAGGGGGGTTAGCAGCAGGAAAGAAGTTAGTGAAATTATTCAGATCCAGCTACGAAAGGCAGAGAGAAAGAGCCATGCACAAGCAGCCACAGCCCAGAGAGGTTTGAAGTAGTGTGACTCATCTATATTTCAGTTACAACTCTTAAAACATTTTTTTTTTCTTTCTCAGTAAAGCTATGAGTGAAGTAGCACCATCATTGTTTTCCTTTCTCAGCTTATAGTCTAGTTTCTCATTCAAATCCTCCAATGAGTTTCAATCAGCACATATGGTATGCATATGAAAGTTCAGACCCTTGAATGTTGATTTGATGAGATTTCCAACACAAGTGAACAGGGAGAGTGAGACAAAACAGGGTTGGTAGGAGTTTAAGTTTAGTTTAAGTTGTCCAAACACAACTTTCCAAAGCTGTTTGGTTTGGGCAGATAAATATGATGGCATTTAGCTGTGCAATTACTCCAAAGTTCTTTCCAGAACTAGTGGCAAAGGGGGAGTGGTCCATCACCTCAGAAGGCGACTGATCCTATTGGGCTGCTCATGTAAATGCTCGGAAGCAAGCAGGCCCACTTGTATTGTGGCTCCCTGGGAGGAATATTAAGGAGAGCTCCACGTGTGGAGAAGTGGAGCAGCAGACTGATTTTGACTCAGAGAAACATAATGACTTATATTTATCCTGTCTGAGATGTAAGCCTTTTGGATCTTATTAATTAAACCAAAGGCACAGACACTAGAAGTATTACAATAGCATGTGTTTTTGCACAAAGCCTTTCATCTTCTTCTCCACTTTAAAAAATATCTGTTTTCACAATAAGACACCATCCTCTCATGTTTGAGACTTGTCTTTTTTGAGTGACTTTTGCTTATTATTCACTTCTGCATTATCCCAGTTAAGTCTACAATATTTTTAAATCGCTCTTCTATTAAAAATAAACATGTTTAAACACCAAACAGCCTCAATTCTTCCCTTTAAGGTTTCCCCTCTTGGATTTCTCTCTCGGCAGGATGACAGCTTGAAATAAATATTTTTTTTTTCACCCTTCCTTGTCATGTTGCCTTACATTTTGTTTCCAAGGAATACTAAGAAGCTGAAATTTGAAAGATGCATTTGAAAAAGGGGCGAAAACCCCAAATGGGTTCTTCCTGAATGATTATTCTCAAAAGGCCAAAAGACTTTAGAGGTCAGTCTTTACTCCTAAATTTTGATTTTGGGGAAAAAAAAAAAAAAAGAATTGATGGACAGAAAGCCCTTTTTACAGGAAACTCCCATTTACTTCAGTGGGATCTCTCTGACTTCCCATGCCAAGCTAGAAATGTTCTCTTTGTGAGGTGCACCGCACCACAACACAGAAGTTTCATGGTTCCCAAGGATAAGCAAAGAGAGAAAGAAAGAGAGAGAAAGCCAGTGCTTCAATCAGGCTGTTCAAAGAGGATACCACTCTTATAATCATAATGTATATACATTATAACTTACATCCACAGCCTGGTTATAACTAATTCTAGCCTGGATCATCTCAGGAGTGTCTTTAATACTGGTAAACTTCAAAGCGCATGGATGCTGACGGTACTTCTTCTGTTGAGCAGAAAAAAGATCAAAGCTGTGAATTTTGTGCTGCTCTTTCATGCTATTTGAAAGAGAAAAATCATAGGTTGCTGGAGATTAGAGTGAATTTGTGAACATAATTATTATTCCTCTTCCCTTATCTTTATGTCCTAGGTACTTTTCAGATTAATATTTGTTTCGATTTAACAATAACCTTTTGCCGATTAATATTAAAGTATTGCTCCTGAAATGCAAGGAAAACATTTCAAAAATCAGATCCTGCCTACCTAAATATTCCAGAACTCAGAATTATCAAATCTTTTTCAGACTGCTTGGAATACATTTCCATTTGCAGCTTCTTTAAGCAACAAAAGATACGTAACTGTGGCGCGTTAACAATGGCAACCGTTCGGCTTACTGCTTCAGGGTTTTTAGGTCTCCTCCTAACACCCATAGCAAATCTGTGCAGCCATTGACACTGTGCCTAATTGTTATGGTGTATCTTGTAAATAATAGTATGAATTGCCATCTACAACTACCTGAAAGGACAATGTGGAGAGGCTGCTGCTGGTCTTTTATTGCAGGTAAATAGTGCTAGAACAAGAGGGAATGGCCTCAAGCTGCAACTGGGTGGGTTTAGGCTGGATATTAGGAAACTTTCTTTTCCCAGCAAGAGCAGTCAGGCATTGGAATGGGCTGCCCAGGTAAGAGGTTGAGTCCCCAACCCTGAATGTGTTTAGAAGTCATTTGGATGTGGTGCTTGGGGATATGGTTTGAGGGTGGACTTTACTGTAGAGTAGGGATAACAGTTGGACTTGAAGATCCTGAGGGTCTTTTCCAACTGGAATGTTTATGTGATTCTGTGAATTCTGCTTGCTTGAAAGGACCCACAGTAGCTTCTGAATGAACTTGTTACATATATACATACATATATATTGTATCTTTTCAGCCTGGAGAAGAGAAGGCTTTGAGGAGACCTTATAGTAACCTTCCAGAATCTGAAGAGGGCCTACAGGAAAGCTGGGGAGGGACTATCGACAAAGTCTTGTAATGACAGGACGAGGGGGAATGGGTTCAAATTGGCAGAGGGGAGATTTAAATGGGATGTTGGGAGGAAGTTGTTCACAGTGAGGGTGGTGAGACACTGGCACACGTTGCCCGGGGAGGTTGTGGCTGCTCCCTCCCTGGAGGTGTTGAAGGCCAGGCTGGATGAGGTCTTGAGCATCCTGATCTAGTGGGAGGTGTCCCTGCCTATGGCAGGGGGTTGGAACTGGCTGATCTTTGAGGTCTCTTCCAACCTAAACCATTCTATGATTCTATGATTCTATATGCATATATATATATATAATTAAGATGAAGGCTATTTGATGCTAAAATGACACTTTTTTCCATATGGTCAGGTCACTAAAAGCTTCCTTTCCTCCATGAGTTGTCCTATTCCCATCAATATTCTTATTCTCCTCCAAATATCAAAATTTCCTGATGCCTGTGATGAACTCCCAAGTCAGGAAGTATGTGTTGGTTTCAGAAAGCAATCCCTTAGAAACAAGAACACTTACTCAGTCTAACTAGAGAAAAAAAAGTAGTTCATGCTTTGTCCTGATTAGCTGTAGAGACAAATAAGAGGTGACCAAAACATCTCTACATGAAGATCCCACAAATTATGTTCTGGACATTGCTTTTTAGCAGCCTAACAAGGGCTAGTTACTGTATGCATGTAAGAAGGGAGAAAGCTCACAACCACCAAAAATTATTTAGTGCTCACAGAATCACAGAAACATTCAGGTTGGAAAACATCCTCAGGATCACCAAGTCCAACCTAGAACCCTACTCTACATGACTCAACTTCAACCATATCCCTAAGCACCATATCCAAACGACCCTTAAGCACATACAGAGTTGGTGACTGTACCACCTCCCTGGGCAGCTTATTCCAGTACCTGACCACTCTTCTCCATGAAAAACTTTTTCTAATGTTCAATCTAAACCTACCCAGTCCCAGCTGGGTAAAAAAAAGGCTGGGAGGAACAACCAGCAGGTCAAACACCTGTATAGATTCAGTTACTGTTCCAGCTGCCATTGCTGTGATAGCTTTAATGAAGCTATCTTGCTTCACACTAGCCAAGGATCTAGCTTATTGCATCCACAGAAATCATCCTTCTTCACTATAGATGATTATACAGAGAAAAAAAAAAAACCCACAACACTGCCAATCAAGCAGATTTGAAAGGATGATCATGTTTTCCTGAGCCACTGCACTAGTGGTTGTGCTGTTATTGAGTGAATGGACAGGTGACTCCTGCACTAGCAATTAACTGAAAACATCAGAGGATTCACAAGGAAACATAGAATCACTAAAAACATCCAGGTTGGAAAAGACCCTCAGGATCACCAAGTCCAACCTAGAATCCTACTCTACATGATTCAACTTCAATCATATCCCTAAGCACCACATCCAAATGACCCTTAAACACATACAGAGTTGGTGACTGTATCACCTCCCTGGGCAGCTCATTCCAGTACTTGACCACTCTTCTCCATGAAAAACTTTTACCTAATGTCCAATCTAAACCTACCCAGTCTCAGCTGGGTTAAAAAAAAAGATTGAGAGGAACAACACCTGTATAGATTCAGTTACTGTTCCAGCTGCCATTGCTGTGATAGCTTTAATGAAGCTATCTTGCTTCACACTAGCCAAGGATCTAGCTTATTGCGTCCAAAGAAATCATCCTTCTTCACTATACATGATTACACAGGGGAAAAAAAACAACCAACACTGCCAATCACGAAGATTTGAAAGGATGATCATGTTTTTCTGAGGCACTGCATTAGTGGTTGTGATGTTATTCTCATTGAGTGAATGGACAGCTGAGTCCTGCACTAGCAATTAACTGAAAACATCAGAGGATTCCCAAGGAAACACAGAATCACAAAAAACATCCAGGTTGGAAAAGACTCTTAGGATCACCAAGTCCAGCCTAGAATCCTACTCTACAAGATTAACCTTCAACCATATCCCTAGGCACCACATCCAAACGACCCTTAAACACATCCAGGGTTGGTGACTCCACCACTTACCTTCCTGGGCAGCTCATTCCACTGCCTGACCAATTTCTCCATGAAAAACTTTTCCTAACGTCCAATCTAAACCTATCCAGTCTCAGCTGGGTAAAAGAAAAAGGTTGGGAGGAACAACCAGCAGGTCAAATTTTTACTTTGCAGTTTTCACTGCTTGAACATCAAAAAGCTGCACCTGTGCAGATTCACAGCTGCTGTTCCAGCTGCCATTGCTGTGCTAGCTGTTTAATGAAATTACCTTGCTTCATGCTAGCTGAGGATCTAGCTTATTGTGTCCAAAGAAATCATCTTTCTTCACTACAGATGATTACACGGGAAAAAAAACCCAGCATTGGCAATCAGGCAGATGCAAGAAGAGGATCGTATTTCTGAGCCCCTGCCCTAGTGGCTGAGCTACTATTCTCATTGAGTGAATGGACAGGTGAGTCCTAAATCAGCAATTACCTAAAACCATCACAGGATTCAGTTTCCTACTGCAGCCAATTTGGCCAGTAGGACTCCCTCTGAAAGAGCAGAATGCTAGGAACCTTTTAACCATTTCCACCAGAACTTCCTTTGAAGGCTTCATGGGACTGGCACAAATGATTCTAGATTTCACCTTTTCCTGTAAATTATATTGGTGGTATAAGGAGAATAAGAATAGAAATTGCTTGGGCTGGTAGCTACAGACAGAGACATCTGTAGGAATTTCAACAGCTAATGTGAATATATATATATGAGAAAGGAGCAAGAAGGAATGTGTATCTTTTGTGGGGAAAAAAATGGTCCTTGGTCCAATGATTGCATCTTTTCATCATCTCTCCTGTTCTGCTTCATTAAAAAGGTAGGCTAGTGGGTAGCAATTGAGCACTGTTTGATTGCCATTATTATTCATAATATCATTTGTCACCTACTTTGTTTTTGCAAAGGCTATATGGACTCCTACTGGTGTGTGTTTGGTATCTGGTTTCCCTCTAATTACCAGCCCTATCCTTGGTTTTGAGGCCTTTCATGTGGTAAGCCTTTTTCTTTCCCCTTTGAGTGGGAAATTATTTTAATTTTATACAGACATTTTGCACGCATTATGCAGCAAATTCTGGTACATGCTGTCATGAAATCTCACCTCGCTAATGAGTTCTCCTGCCTTCTTAGCCTGCTCCACATTTAATGACCCAGTGGCTATCCATCCAGCTCCTTTCATCCAGTTCAAATCTGCTCTGTATCGGTTCTGACAAAGACAAAGAAAAAAAAAAAAAAAAAAAAAGGCCCTAAATAAAAGGATTTGCAAATATCAGTGTTTTGCCAAGCCCAGATTAAATTCTTCCACTCCCTNAAAAAAAAAAAAAAAAAAAAAAAAAAAAAAAAAAGAGGTCCTATTGTTGGTGTTTGCACACTTAAAATGTCATTAAAGGATTCAGATGTCTCAGGAACAACAACCCAGTCAAATTAGTGCCTGCTTTTCTTAGACTCACTGCTGCACAGTTGCAAGAAAAGCAAAAAAAAAAACAAAACAAAAAAATTAAATTATTACAGAATGAAACAGAAGCAGCAGAACTCACCAGCACTCGTGCAATATGCTTTGCAAGGTAACTCTTAGAAGTGGTCCACACCTTACCCTCATTTCTACTCTAACATGGCAAAAACTTTGGTTTTTACTGTCCACAGTGCACTGTTTAAAAGATCACTAATGACTGGCAATGATAAAATAAAAAAATGATTATCGCCACAAAGATGCTCAGAGGGCTGGAGCACCTCTGCTATGAGGAAAGGCTGAGAGAGTTGGGGCTTTTCAGACTGGAGAAGAGAAGGCTTCGGGGAGACCTTATAGCAACCTACCAGTATCTGAGGGGGGCCTACAGGAGGGCTGGGGAGGGGCTGTTCACAAGGTCTTGTAATGACAGGACGAGGGGGAATGGGTTCAAATTGGCAGAGGGGAGATTTGAACAGGATGTTAGGAAGAAATTCTTCACAGTGAGGGTGGTGAGGCACTGGAACAGGTTGCCCAGGGAGGTTGTGTCTGCTCCCTCCCTGGATATGTTCATGCCAGGCTGGATGAGGTCTTGAGCATCCTAATCTAGCGGGAGGTGTCCCTGCCTGTGGCGGGGGGTTGGAACTGGATGATCTTTGAAGTCTCTTCCAACTTAGACCATTCTATGATTCTATGATTCTATGACCTGGTCTAGTGCGAGGTGTCCCAGCCTATGGTGGGGGGTTGGAACTGGATGATCTTTAAGGTCTTTTCCAACCTAAACCATTCTATGATTCTATGATTCTATGATACTTAGCATCTCCCAACCCCTATGCTTTTGTTGTACTGGAGAGAAAGTATTTTGTTCCGTTTCACTTCTTACTTCCCTCACAAAATCTGCTGAATTCAAGAGGCTTATACAAGCACTAGAGCTTTAGTTCTCACAGAAGCCAGGAGGCTTTCGGCAGCAATACCTGTACACTTATCTATCCCAGACTCCTTGGAAAGCTCTGGCTTAAACCCTCAGAATGGAATGTCTAACTCATAGTAACCATTTACAGTATCAAACAATGCATCTCATGGTTACAGCTGACGATGTGGCCTCCAGGTGGAATTTCATAGAATCATAAAATGGTCTAGGTTGGAAGAGACCACAAAGATCATCCAGTTCCAACCCCCCGCCATAGGCAGGGACACCTCCCACTAGATCAGGTCACTCAAGACCTCATCCAGCCTGGCCTTGAATTTTATCACCATAAATTATTTAACCTCCTTGCACATTAGGTTTAAAAAGTATATGAATCCCAGTGTTTTGTTAATATTTGAAGTAAGCTTTGGAATGGAATGGAATAGAATAGGATCCCATTGGCCTTCTTGGCCACAAGGGCACATTGCTGCCCCATGGTTAACTTGATATCCAGCAGGACTCCCAGGTCCCTCTCCACAGGACTGCTCTCCAGCAGATAATGTTGAGGTGAAACCTTCTCTGTTCCAGTTTGTAGCTGTTGCTCCTTGTCTTATTGCTGCTGACCACCAAAAAGAGATTGGCCCCATTCATTTGACACCCGCCCCTCAGATATTTATAGACATCGACCAGATTAGAAGCATAAACATCTGAAGAATCTCATCCCTAAGTGTCAACAGGGGTTGAATGAGCGACATTAAGCTCTGAACTTACATCACTTTGCAATCCATAGGCCCTCTTGGCCCAGGCCACTTTCATGTCAGTAGGCAGGACTGTGTAGTGATGGAGAGATGTCTTGTACCCGATATCTGTGGCCAGATTCTGAGCCTTTTTGGCATGGACAAGGTTAATCATATCCATGGAGACCTGGAACTGATTCTTTGTGTTTTCAAATGACTTCTTGTACTCCAGGTCACTCTGCAACTTTGACATTTGAAGGGAATGAGCTATCTGTGAATCTTCCTCCACAGCTTTTACTCCAATCAGCTTACCTTTCATCTTCTCATAACCTTCCTTATATTTAATCTGTAAAAAAAAGGAAAATAAAAAAAAAAAAGAGACCATGTGCAAATGATTAAAGCTTCCAAACTGACTGTTTTGTTAGTAGTAAAGCAATTGCTTGCTTGGTCCTTGATACCAGCAAGCAAAAAGTTCATTTGCAAAAGAGACTGGAATGCCTCAGAAATTATTCAGCAAACCCTTTCTTAATAATAATAATAACAATAATAATAACAACAATAATAAAAATATGTAGCAAATCGTTCTCTTTTTTTTATTGTTGTTCTCTCAAGGGAAAACATTCTTTAAGCATTGAGGTCAGAAGGTTCTTTTTCAAGGAATTTTCTGGCCAGCATAAATATATTAAGCTGAGATATTCTATAAGAGATTTTCACTTCATTCTGGGTTCTAAAATTTGCCCTCCAGCCAAAAAGAGAACAGGAAAACACAGGCAGCACATGGGGAAAAAAACTCTGAATTGCTCAGAGCAAACCTTCTGACTAATTACAGGATGCCAATCACTCAGATAACTCCTCCATCACTGCTTAGCATGAATCAAGTCAGGGTGGCTCAGGGCACTGAGGCATATGTGACACATCCCCAGCACTCTGGTAGTAACCTGGACTGTCAGCTGTCCTAAGAATAAAGAAGGCTGATAGAGTCCATACTCACATCACTTGCCAGATCCCTCTTTGCCTTAGCTGTCAAGAATGACAAAGCATCCAGACGAAGCTCAAATCCTTTTTCCTTCTGCTTCTCCCAGCTACTCTTGTAGAGTTTCTAAAGAGATAATAACAGAGCCTCTTTATTGCTAGCAGTATATGCTACTTGTTCTGTGGGAAAGGTCTCAAGTAACATCAGACCTGCCTTCTCCCCATCCTCATACCCATGAATAAGATCCTGAAGTCTTCATTTACATACAGTAATTGTGGGCTGTGACTCCATTATCATAGAATTGTCAGGGCTGGAAGGGCCCTCAAGGACCATATGGCTCCAACCCCCCTGCCATGGGCAGGGACATCTCACACTAGATCATGTTGCTCAGATCCACATCCATCCTGGCCTTAAAGACCTCCAGGGATGAGGCTTCCACCACCTCCCTGGGCAACCTGTTCCAGTGTCTCACCATCCTTGTAATGAAGAACTTCTTCCTAACATCCAACCTGAATCCACACACTCCTAGTTTTGCTCCATTCCCCCTAGTCCTATCACTACCTGACATCCTAGAAAGTCCCTCCCCAGCTTTTCTGTAGGTCCCCTTCAGATACTGGAAGGCCACAAGAAAGTCTCCTCAGAGCCTTCTCCTCTCCAGATTGAACAGCCCCAAATCTCTCAGCCTATCCTCATAGAAGAGCTCCAGTCTTCTGTTCATCCTCATGGTGCTTCTCTGGACACATTCCAGCATGTCCAGCTCTTTCCTGTAATAGTGGCTCCAGAGTTGGATGCAGTACTCCAGGTGGGGTCTCATCAGAGTGGAGCAGAAGAGGAGAATCACCTCTCTCGCCCTGCTGGCCACACTTCTCCTGATGCAGCCCAGGATCTGGTTGGCTTTCTGGGTTATAAGTGCACACTGTTGGCTCATGTTGAGCTTCTCACTGGTTCCAGTGAAGCTGCCAATGTGCCACATGTTCAGAAGCATGTGGAAAATAGAGTTTCTAACTTTAAAAGCATAAATCTTCAGAACATCCAATGTGACTAGCATTTAATTAAAAGCCAGTAATTATGTTTAGATATTAAATGTTAACACCTAAAACATTTGGACCTTCTCAGAGACAGAAGCTAACTTTTACCTATAGACCAAACATTTCAACTGCAACTGTAACTACTGACAGGAGTGAGAGGACCCAAACCTCTGTCTTACACATTACCTCACTGATATTGGCAGCATTTGCTTTGGCCAGTATGAAGACAGGATCATCTTTGCTGATGGTGTACTGATGAAGAAACTGCTCTTTTCCTGACCTGTAGGCAACCTGTCCACAGAAAGCAAAGCATGGTTAACAAGCAGTAGCCCGTGTTTAATGTTGAAGGAGTACTGATTAAAATACCCCAAATATTCAAGGATTAGTTAGGATTATTTATTGATGAGTATCCTGAAAGGTTATTAGGCCTGTTTATATGTCCTGGCTTGCCCCACCCTTCTGCTGATGGGGGAAGCAAGGGTGGGAGGAAAACAAAGGCTTGGGCCTTTGTCTCATCCCAAAATGATAAACAGGTACCCATGGTTGTGCAGCTACTTGAGAATGTCTTGTCCAAATAAGGGTAAACAAGCCCTGGGTTCACCTAATATGGTCAGCTTGGCAAATGCCATTCCAATTGGTGAATCTCTGTGGCCAAAGGAGCCTTTGCACTTGGGCAAGTAATATAAATTGAGCCAAGTTGCAAGTAGTAGTCCTGCTCTGTGCTGCCTCTGCCTCAGTGTGTGCTGCTCTACTCTAAGCACTGCTTGACTTGGACAATGTGGTCTGCTCTGCCTTGTGCTTCAGACAAGCTTAGCCCTGATGTTTTGGGCTTGAACAACCTGGAAACTTAACTTCCTGGAAACTGAAGCTTCACAGGAGAAGGCATTAAGTGCCTCACGACGTGGTGAGAAGTGCCACCCGCGTTGTGCTCTCTGCACATCTGCAAGAGATCCTGCCTGCACCTCTGCAAACTTCCATGTCAACAGGAACCAGGATCAGGTCAGTGATCATCTGCCTCTTTCCCAGCACCCTGCTAGAGCCTGGGAAGATCTGGAAGCCTCTCAATGGCTATAAAGACACCAAGCAGCTCCAACACTGCCACAAAGGAGCCAAGGACTATCTCTGAGTTCTACTCCACTGCTGTGAGTAAAACAGACTTTCCCTAGGGCTTCAGGCTGCCTATTTATAATTGGGACAAAGCCATTTTTGTGGCTAAACCTTTTCCAATATTCTATTTCTCCTAAATTAATTAATTGCCCATAAGCATCCTTGTGACGATTTTCCCAATTGAATTAGAACCCAAATTTGTTAAATTTGTTAAATGTACTTTGTACATTAGTTTGTAGGCTGGGGCTTTTTGGAAATAAAATAACTACATATTTTATAACTCCTGCGTCATTAATAACCCACAATCAATTGAGTGCATTAGACTTGAGCACCGCAACTTTTTTTTTTTCCCCCCAAATATGTATTTAACAGCAGACTCAAATTACTCACAGCTAAATTTCAGGGAGTAGAACAAGATACTTACAATTCCCTTTCCTAAAGTGAGCTCTTAACTGGCTATAAAGCTGACATCACTTCATGCTCTGTACAAATGTATGCTAGGATATATTTCAGCCAATACTGAACTGCACCTATTTTTAGGTGGAATGAAAGTCTTTAATATGACACAGAAATAGTGCATTTTAGGCATGAAATTTTTAAAAAGAAAGCAACTGAATGCGCAGAGGACAATTTGTGACCTAAGTGTAATTGCTGACATAATTAGTCCAGTGAGGACTAATATTCCAATTTTAGACAAAAATATCAAGGATCTTCTGTGACTCAAGCAGGAAACATCTCCATTTTATAACCCAGGGCAACATCAACAGGGAAATTAACTGCTCTGTTCCACATAAAACTGTTGGAGGAGCTGCTGAAAAGCTATGAAAAGATGTTACACTTCTTACCAAAAAAAGTCCCTACTATAAAAGCCTACATTCATGGTTACTATTTTGGCTTCAACATTCATGCACAAAGGCAGCGTTGTCCAGTACACAGGAGATAAGTAATGGGAGCCATGAGACCAACATTCTTCTCTGATTCAGTTTGGTGTCATCTTTGAGACACACAACACTCACTAGTAAGTGCCAGGTTTTAACTGACAAAGGGAAACAAAAAGGGAAACATGGCAGCTGCCTGGAAAAGATCAGTCAAGAAGCAATAACACTTAATTCACATCACAACTGAGAAGTGACAGTATCTTGATTTCACAGCACAATATGCTAAAAGTCATTCTTAAAAGAAGCTTGACAAGTCACTGCTGCTCCCAAATTAATTAGTCAACAACTTTAACAACAGGTTCCCCTTCTTTTGGAAATGTAAAAGTGAGCTGCTGTCAGCTAAGTCCTGCCAAGGAGTTCTAAAACACCATCTCAGCCCTGAAATGATCAAGCAGTTGGACTAGATGACCACTGTAGAGCTCTTCCAATTGATATTGTCCTATTCTATTCTGCTCCTATTCTATTCTGCTCCTATTCTACTCTGCTCCTATTCTACTCTGCTCCTATTCTACTCTGCTCTGCTCCTGTTCCAACTTCTATTCTATTCTGCTTCTATTCTATTTTATTCTGTTCCTATTCTCCCTCTTATTCTATTCTGCTCTACTCCTGTTCCAACCCCTATTCTATTTTGCTTCTATTCTATTCTGCCCTGCTCTACTCTATTCTATTCTATTTATGTTCCAACTCCTATTCTATTCTGCTCCTATACTATTCTACTCTACCCCCATTCTATCTCTTATTGTATTCTATTCTGCTCTACTCCTGTTCCAACTCCTATTCTATTCTGTTCTGCTCTACTCTATTCTACTTCTATTCCATCTCCTATTCTATTCTAATTTCTATTCTAACTCCTTACTTCTACTCTACTCCTGCTTCGATTCTACTTCTATCCTATCCTATCCTATCTAATCCTACCCTATCTTATCCTACCAGATTCACCCAGACCCAAGGCAGGATAGAGAGCATCCTGGAGCAATCTAGTTTGGGAAAATACGACTGGTTTAACATTTTACTAAATAATAGAATCTTAGAATGAAAAAAATAAAGTACTTTAGTAAGGTAAGTAAAGTTAAAATAACAACAGTTGAAGTACATGTGGTCTGAAACTGTTGATACAGCTTTAAGTAGTCTGACAGGGCCCTTAGTGAAAAGGAACACAGAACCTGGGATGGATGTGTCTCAATCCCTGTTTCCATTGCTTTGAGGGTCCATGGCCTGAGGGTCATCTGGGAATGCTGAATTTTCACTCCAGTTTCCTTCCTTGCTCTTACTACTTCATGGATAACCAATTTTTATGCAGATGGCAATAACATTTCAGGAACACTCAGATATCCTCTCATGAATATACCACAGACATGCTTGAATCTAGCCAGCACCACCCACAATTTTGTTGCAAAAACTGTCTTCTAGAGCCATCCTCCCCCATTCCTCATTGACTTCCACTCTCTCATTGACTTCCATTCCCTTTGGGATTTGCTTTGTTGTTGTTGTTGTTGTGTTAGTTCAGAGAATTCAGTGAGAGGATTAATCAAATAAACAAGCAAAGACCCTTAGAAATAAGTCTAAAGAAATATAATCTATTTCATGGCTCCATTCCTTTTCACCACTACCCCAGAGTACATGTCATAGAAAAGACCACATTATGAGTAAGCTACTTTCAAAGAGACAAATTGCAGTCAAAGACTCACCTCACTTTGCAGTTCCTGGCTTTTCTTGGCATGCTTGATCTGAGAACTGTCAGCCACACTGGTGAACTTCAGAGCATCAGCCTTCTGCCTGTATTTTTTCTACATCAAATTAAAGCAAGTCAGGTAATGTTTTCTACAATGTTTACCCTCCTCTCAAAAATCATAGCATTTTCCAAAAGTACATGACTGATAGAGCCAAAAGTCCCTTCTACGTCCCAAAGACTATTTTAGCACCAAACAAGCTTCCAAGTACTAGCCAGTGCTATTTTTTTGAGGCAAGGAGGGCAGCACAAGAGTGATAAATGCATTGCTGCTGACCCTGCAAACGTGGATACTCCTTCACCTAGTAGCTACATATCTGAGAAGATCTAAGTGGCACACCAAAAAATGAGTGCCCTTCACAAACCAGGTGTGAGAGCTCATAAGCTACACAATCAGCTTCACTGTCTCGCTTGCATGGCACTTTCCAAGGATATGTACAAGTGTGCTGGTTTGAGGCTAATTGGAATATTTCAGTGAGAGAAATTAGATCATTGGCTGTGGAAATAAAACAATAGTGCTGTCTATATCACTCATTTGTTCTGCTGGGAGCTATAAAAACAAGAAACATAAAGTCAGGCAGTGTGTCTCTGGCTGTTGCTGCTGCATTAACAATCTCTGCCTGAGTCTGCATAACCCCAATTAATCATTCTGCTGCTAACTCCCTATCTGGCAATCTCACCCCTGCACATAAGACTTCTGATATATGGGTGGGAGTGGAAAGAAGGAGGAGAGTTTGTTTGAAAGCCTTCCCGGGCAGTTCTGTTGTTTGGGAAGGGTTCTGTTTCAGTATTGCTTTTAACTTGTATATAATTGTAAATAGTTGTAAATATAGGCTGGATATTAGGAAGAAGTTCTTCACAGAGAGAGTGATTTGCCATTGGAATGGGCTGCCCAGGGAGGTGGTGGAGTCACCATCCCTGGAGGTGTTCAAGAAAGGACTGGATAGAGCGCTTAATGCCATGGTCTAGTTGATTGGCTTGGGCTGGGTGATAGGTTGGACTGGATGATCTTGGATTATTCTATTCTTTTCTATTCTATTCTATCCCATTCCATTCTGTTCTAAATATCTGTATATATCGTGTGTGTATATAGCCTGTACATTTGTGCCACGCTGTAAATATGATTTCATTCCTTAACTTCCAGATGGCTGAGTTAGTCTGGTGAATTCATGGGGGTGCAGGAAACTCCCAAACTACCACAACAAGTCATTCAACTCACCAAACCTAACTTACTGAGGTATTTCTAAACGATTGAGATATTTCCAAGTATCAGTTAAATTAGAATTGGCAATTTCAGTGCCCTGGAAGTAACATAAATTGAAAATCTTCCCCACCATCTCCCAGCTCTTTTGAAAGGAGAGTTTAGCAAAGACACTGCAGTCAAGCCTTCCTGGGAGCACCAGCTGGGATACTTCCACAAGTCTCAAGTCTTGAATGAGGGAAAAAAATCATTCTGCTCTGTTCATCCTCTGGTATCAGTACTTGTATTAAACCACTTCTGATGGACAAGCTTGCATAGAGAATAACATTTCTACTCTGGCAAATGAGACTGACCTTATCTTTATTCCATTCCAACCCTGGGGAGGGACTTTTTAGGGTATCAGGTAGTGACAGGACTAGGGGGAACGGAGCAAAGCTGGAGGTGGGGAGATTTAGACTGGACATGAGGAGGAAGTTCTTCAGCATGAGAGTGCTATGACTCTGGAATGGGTTGCCCGGGGAGGTGGTTGAGGCCCCATCTCTGTAGGTGTTTAAGACCAGGCTAGATGAGGCTGTGGGAAGCCTGATCTAGCATAGGGTGTCCCTGCCCATGGCAGGGGGGTTGGAACTAGATGATCCTTGTGGTCCCTTCCAATCCTGACTGATTCTATGATTCTCTGATCTTATTTCTTTGTCTTACATCTGAAATACACTAAAGTGAATGGAAAACTTCCACTGACTTCATCAGGCTTTAGATCAAGCCTGCTCTGAATCAATGGTTCTGCCTCAGCCTTTTGTGTCACTCATTTGAGAGCAAGCTGAGCATCTCTTTCTAGCTTTGAGGCAGTGGAAGGAAATGTATCATGGTAGTTGAAGACCACAGTATGACAGGGGAGACCAAGCAAACACTTCTTTAGTCAAATGCTCATTCTAACAGCTCAGCCACGAAGTGGGGCATTCTAGCTAGGAAGGGGTGTAAATGCATTCTCTCATTATCTGGCATTTCAGGAGAGAAATCCTTCTGCTTGAACTGATGGGTGAACAGATCAGTTCATGCTGTGTTTCTGCTAGGGTAACACAAAGCAGAAGTTAAAAGAGCATGCAGCACTTCAAAGAGGTGCTCATCGCTTTATTTTAGGAACTTGGAAGGGAAGGAAGCAGATTAAAAACCAGCATGTTTTGTCACATTGCATGGAACACTACCCCACAGTGACATCCTGCAAAGAAATGACAACATGCCAGGCTCTATATGGCAATAGAGATCTCTAAAATAACACCCACAAGTCTCCAGCTTAAGTGACTGTCAGACATCTCTTGGCCTTACACAGCACTTGGAATGAAAAGGCCAATCATTATGGATTAAATATTTGTGGAAGTGATTATCACCCCTGCACACCACAGCAGCAGATGTCAGTCTGTCCCTAGCAAGACACCAGATCTGAGAGCAGCTGCTTTTCTTTTGTTTCTGGGATGTACTTTTTCCCCTTCCAGGAGTAGTGAGAGAATGTCAGAGACCCAAGGTATTAGAGAGTGTGATCTCCTGTAACTAAGTGGCTTCTGTTCCTTCCTCCAGCACTAAGTGAGATTTTAGACTTCTTGTCAAACTTCCCCTAATTTATTCTTCTGTCTGCCCTCTAGTTTTCCTAGCACTAGTGAGACAGCTCACCCATAGCTAAGTAGCTAAGGAAGTGTACTTCCATAAGGTTAATGGCAGTGCAAAATCGTGAATTAGAATCATAGAATCAGTCAGGGTTGGAAGGGACCACAAGGATCATCTAGTAATTAGTCAGGTGAAAGCAATGAGACCCAGCACAAGCTGAAACTGCCAGTAAAGGCACAGCCTTTATTTGCAAAGAGCAAGGAAATTTCGAAACATGAATGATGTCTAATTTATCAACATTCTTTAAACTCTAAGGACTTCATGTATCATGTTTCACGGGAAATTCTAATTCCTTTCAATGCTGCTCTGCAAAATGGGCAGGTGAGTGGAAAGAGATAGAAGCACAATTATGGGGGCTTCTGTGTGTGTGCGTGTGGCCCAGACAGCCAACCATGTGCTGGGCTGCAGGAAGAGCAGTGTGGCCAGCAGGGCAAGGGAGGGGATTCTGCCCCTTTACTCTGCTCTCCTCAGACCCCACCTGGAGTACTGTGTGCAGTTCTGGAGTCCCCAGCACAAGAAGGACATGGAACTGCTGGAGTGAGTCCAGAGGAGGGCCACAAAGAGAGAGTTGGGGCTTTTCAGCCTGGAGAAGAGAAGGCTTTGAGAAGACCTTATAGTAGCCTTCCAGTATCTGAAGGGGGCCTACAGGAGGGCTGGGGAAGGACTATTTACAAGGTCTTGTAATGACAGGACAAGGGGTAATTGATTTAAAGTGGAAGAGAGAAGATTTAAACAGGATGTTGGGAGGAAGTTCTTTACAGTGAGGGTGGTGAGACACTAGCACAGTTTGCTCAGGGAGGTTGTGGCTGCTCCTTCTCTGGAGGTGTTGAAGGCCAGGTTGGATAAGGCCTTGGGTGACCTGTTCTAGTGGGAGGTGTTTCTGCCTATGGAAGGGGGTTGGAACTGGATATCTTTGAGGTCCCTTCCAATCTAAACTATTCTGTGAATTCTATGATTCTGCATCGGACGAAGTGAGACAATAAATGCATAATGGGAAAATATATTTTTATCCTCTAACCCAGGATTTCCTAAACTGTAAAAAACCAAAATGATGCAAATCAATTATTTAGGGCATGCCTTACATATTCCATGCAATGCAGTGAAACAAATGGGCATAAAACTTTAAATAAACAACAGAGAGAAGCTTGAGCACTTACCTCACTGACCAAATCTCCTGCCTTTTTGGCTTGCTGTATATTGAGACTTCCTTCTGTGATACATCCAGCTCCTTTCATCCACATCAGATCTGCCCTGTATCGAAGCTGTAGAGGAAAATGACATTTCTTGGGATGGGAAACACAAGGCAAATGTTTGCATGTGGACTTAGAAGCATAAAATGGTCTGGGCTGGAAGGGACCTCCAAAGGTCATCTAAGTCCAACCCCCCATGCAGTCAGCAGGGGCATCCTCAACTGGAGCAGGTTGCCTTTCCCAGGTTGCAAATAGATTTTTAAAAGTCATAATGGAACTCAAACAGCATCCATATGAAATGAGAATGCCAGAGTGAAAAAAAACCTAGAAGCACCCACAGTGCTTGTAATAGTTTAGCTGAGTATGCAACATCTTACATCACTCTGGAGGCTATAGGCCTTCTTTGCCCATCTGGTCTTCATATCTTCTGGAACCACTGTGTACTCATGAAGTCTCTTTCTATAATCAAAGTCACTAGCAAGTGCCTGGGCCTTCTTAGCATGTCTCAGGTTTATCATATCCATAGGAAGATGGAAATGGGTCTTAGTCTCCTCAAAATCTTTTTTGTAGGCAACCTGAAAACAAAAGGGATGAATAGAAGTTGTCTGCGTTAGTGCACTGCAAAGCTGAAGCTATCTTAAGTCATAGAATCATAGGTGGGTTTAGGTTGGAAGAGACCTCAAAGATCATCCAGTTCCAACCCCCTGCTATAGGCAGGGACTCTCCCACTAGAACAGGTTGCTCAAGAGAACAGGTCTCCACTCTTGTTTGGGTCACATTAGGCAAAAAACACATGTAGAAAGCAGGTCACCTGAAGGATCCAGAAAACAGATGGTAAAATTAATTTTGCAGACTCTAGAGAATCTTCTCTATTACAGTACATCTTACTTTAAACATACTTTTACCTACTTGAAAGTTTTATGCAGAAGTGCCCCATCCCTGGAGGTGTTTGCAGCCAGGCTGGATGAGGCTGTGGGCAGCCTGATCTAGGGTAGGGTGTCCCTGGACATTGCAGGATGGTTGGAAATAGATGATCCTTGTGGTCCCTTCCAACCCTGACTGATTCTATGATTCTAAGTGTTTATCTTAGTGTTTTAATAGGATATTATTTCCCTGCCCCAAAATTAGGACATCATCAACCCAAAATCCCCTCTGAAAACAAAAGCGTTGTGCAACTGTAGAGTAATTGGATGGTGTAGGGAGGAACCTCCAGAGATCCTTGAGGCCAAACACACTGCAAAGCAGGATGGGTCACACAGGAACACATCCAGGTGGATTTTGAAGATCTCCAGAGAAGTTCACTCCACAACCTCTCTGGGCAGCCTGCTCCAGTGCTCTGTCACCCTCACAGTAAAAATACTTTTCCTCTTGTTAAGATGGAATATCCTGTGACTGTGTTTACATCCATTGCCCCTCATCCTATAACTGAGTATCACTGAGAAGAAACTGGCTCCATCTTCAGATATTTGTAGATGTTCAAGAGGTCCCCTCTCAGCCTTCTCAAGTCTAAACAGCTCCAAGTCTTCCTGTCTTTCCTTGTAAGGGAGATGCTCCCATCCCTTAATCATCCTCATAGCGCTCCACTTGACCCTCTCCAGCAGATCCCTGTTCCTCTCAAACTGGGGAGCCCAGAACTGTACCAAATACTCCAGATGTGTTCTAACTAGGTCTGAGTAGAGGGGAAGAAGAAGCTCCCTCGACCTGCTGGAAACACTTTCCTTAATGCACCTGCCTATGCTATTGACCTTCTTGACCACAAGAGCACACAGAATCATGGAATCATAGAATGGTTTCAGTTGGAAGGGACCTCAAAGATCATCCAGTTCCAATCCCCTGCCATAGGCAGGGACACCTCCCACTGGAACAGGTCACTCAAGGCCTCATCCGACCTAGCCTTGAACATTGCTGTGCTATGGATAACTTCTTATCAACCAGGACTCCAAAGTCCTCTGTGGAGCTACTCTCCAGCAGGTCAACCCCTAACCACTGCAGATTAACAGATGGAGAAAGGAAATCAATTTTTGTTATATAGAATCATAGAATGGTTTAGGTTGGAAGAGACCTCAAATATAATCCAGTTCCAACCCCCTGCCATAGGCAGGGACACCTCCCACTAGAACAGGTCGCTCAAGACCTCATCCAGCCTGGCCTTCAACACCTCCAGGGAGGGAGCAGCCACAACCTCCCTGGGCAGCCTGTTCCAGTGCCAAGAATTTCTTCCAAGAATTTCTTATAGTGAAAGTAGTAAGTGTCAGATTGCAGAGATTGCTGAAAATGTCATAATAACAAAAAAACAAAACACCATATGAGCAAAAGAAATAAATATTTTACCTCACTACTCATCTTGGCTACCTTCAGAGAGTGCAAGAGTCTAGAATCTTTAGTTCCTATTGCTTTTCCTTTTGTTTTTTCATATTCTTCTTTGTATTTAATCTGTGGGGAAAAAAAATACTTTAAGTATTTCCATTTACCCAATAGATAAGCAATACATTTTTCACTAATCAAAATTTATGAGGGCTTAATCTGATTCTCATTTTATCACTTCATAATTCCAAGACTTTTTTTTCTTAGACATTCCCAAAGGTGCAAGTTTGGTCTCATTTATGTTGTCTTTAACCTCACTCTTTAAGGCTCCCTCCTCTGAGGTGGAGACACAAACTTAAAATCTTCTGATTAGCTAAATGATCTGGTTGTTAAAGCAAAAGATGAGAAATCAATCATCTAAAAATGAATCAAGGTCTTCAGGATTTGATTTTCTTAATGAGGGGTTTCAGAATCAGCTGCAGGAAAAATGTCTTTACAGGTTAAGAACAAGTTGTTTAAAAAGAGTTTATTTTTAGATGGCTTAGATATGTGTGTTTATGGTAAAGAAGCAGACTAAAGAAATATGGATTATATTTGCAATGGATGCTAACAGTATTTTGAGCATATAAACAATGAAAAATACTAAAATTTACTATGGAGTTACCCTGCATATTTTCCTCCCTTCTCTATGCTTGTAATAAATAAAATAATTTTCAGAGAGTGCAATTTCATAGCAGAGTCTGCAAAAGTTTCCAGTTGTTCATCAGTCATTAAGAAAGATGGACAGCCAAAAGCAGGACTTAAAAATCCAGATGAAGTGAGCTGGACTTTATTTCCCTGTGCTATATCAACTTATATAAAGAATAATTCCTATGTAATTAAACACAACATACATCACTGGCAAGATCCCTCGAAGCTTTGGCAGCAAGTAAAGGCAGAGAATCAAGTTTCATCTCAAAGCCCTGTCCTTTACTCTTCTCCCAGCCTTCTTTGTACTTAATCTGAGAAGGGAAAGACAGCAGCATGTCACTATCACATAAACACACAAGACCTCCACAGAAACATAAAGATGACTAAGAACAAACCACAAGTGTGCATGTGACTGTATTATATATATATAAATACATTCAGTTCACAAACTGGAAACTTAGAATCATAGAATGGTTTACGTTGGAAGAGACCTCAAAGATCATCCAGTTTCAACCTAGGCAGGGACACCTCCCACTAGAACAGGTCGCTCAAGGCCTCAGCAAACTTAGTCTTGAACACCTCCAGGGAGGGAGCAGCCACAACCTCCCTGGGCAACCCATGCCAGTGTCTCACCACTCTCACTGTAAAAAACTTCCTCCTAACATCCCGTTTAAATCTCCCCTCTGCCAGTTTAAACTCATTACTCCCACTAGAACAGGTTGCTCAAGACCTCATCCAACTTAGTCTTGAACACCTCCAGGGAGGGAGCAGCCACAACATCCCTGGGCCAGTGCCAGTGTCTCACTGGCAACCTGTGCCAGTGTCTCACCACCCTCACTGGAAAGAACTTTCTCCTAACATCCTGTTTAAATCTCCCCTCTTCCAGTTTAAACCCATTACCCCTTGTCCTGTCACTACAAGACCTTGTAAATAGCTTGTCTCCAGCCCTCCTGTAAGCCCCTTTCAGATACTGGAAGGCTACTTCAAGGTCTCCTACAAGCCTCGTCTTCTGCAGGCTGAAGAGCCCCTCATTCTGTCACCACTTGCCCAAAAGATGAGACCAACCCCACCTGGCTACAACCTCCCTTCAGGTAGTTGTAGAGAGCAATGAGGTCTGCCCTGAGCCTCCTCTTCTCCAGGCTGCACACCCCCAGCTCCCTCAACCACTCTTCACAGGGCTGTGCTCCAGCCCCCTCACCAGCCTTGCTGCCTTTCTCTCAACATGTTCAAGCACCTCAACATCTTTCTTAAATTGAGGGACCCAAAACTGGACACAGTACTCAAGGTGTAGCCTAACCAGTGCCAAGTACAGGGGCAGAAGGACTTCCCTAGTCTTACTGGCCACACTGTTCCTGATACAGGACAGGATGCAATTGGCCTTCTTGGCCACCTGGGCACACTGCTGACTCATGTTCAGTCACCTGTCAAGAAGTACCCCCAGGTCTCTCTCTGCCTGGTAGCTCTCCAACCACTGTCTCCCCAGCCTGTAGCACTGTATGGGGTTGTTGTGGCCAAAGTGCAGAAGCCAGCACTTGGACTTGTTATATCTCATGCTGTTGTGAATACTGATTTACTAAACAAATTCAAATAATCTGAAAAAGTCTGGGGAAAAAACCCTCCACCAGTTTCACTATACTTGAGACTGATGTCCTGTCTATTCTAGTTGCCATATGTCACATTTCATCTCATTCAGTAAAGACCAATGATAAATGCTTCTAGATGCAGTGAATACTGATTTACTAAAGAAGTTCAAATCACCTGAAAACGTCTGGGAAAAAACCTCCACCAGCTTCACTGTACTTAGAGTCATAGAATCAGTCAGAGTTGGAAAGGACCACAAGAATCACCTAGTTTCAACCCCCTACCATGCCCAGGGACACACTACCCTAGATCAGGCTGCCCACAGCCTCATCCAGCCTGGCTGCAAACACCTCCAGGGATGTGGCCCCAACCACCCCCCTGGGTAACCCATTCCAGGGTCTCACCACTCTAATGGTGAAGAACTTCCTACCCATATGCAGTCTGAATCTCCCCACCTCCAGCTTTGCTCCATTCCCCCTAGTCCTATCACTACTTGATATGCTAAAAAGTCCCTTCCCAGCCTTTTTGTGGGCCCCCTTCAGATCCCGGAAGGCCACAAGAAGGTCACCTGGGAGCCTCCTCTTCTCCAGATTGAACAGCCCCAACTCTTTCAGTCTGTCCTCATAGCAGAGGTGCTGCAGCCCTCTGATCATCCTCATGGCCCTTCTCTGGACACACTCCAGCGTGTCCACATCCCTCTTGTAACAGGGGCTCCAGAACTGGATGCAGTACTCCAGGTGGGGTCTCACCAGAGCAGAGTAGAGGGGAAGAAGAGGCTGTTGTCCTGTCTATTCCAGTTGCCATACCTCATATTGCATTCCATGTAGTAAAGACCAATGGTGAATGCTTCCAGAAGCAGTGCCATAATCTTTACATTCATTTGTCTGTTAATAACATCACAAATACCAATATGTCCCCAGTGGTTGGCTTACCTCGCTGTACAGCTCAGCATTGGCTTTTGCCTTGACTAACTGTGGCAGGTCCTGAGGTAGAGTGTAATTTGTTTTTGTCTTCTCATACTGGGCTCTGTAGTTCAGCTGCCATATATTGAAAAAGGCAACAAGAAACTCAGTCATTTTCAACTTGCTGCAAGTGTGGCTGCTACACTGGCTGACTGCTGTCAAATCTCAGGTATTTAGGTAGTAGAAAAATTATGCTTAGGTATTAGGAAGTAGAATAATTATGCTATAAGTAGAGCAGTCACTGATTATCTGTAAGTTTGAAATACACTATTAAAAACCAAGCATAAAAAAAAAATACACAGAAGATAAACCCCTAACGATGCACAAAAATACAAAGCTTTTAAATGGATCAGAATATTAATGGATTCATAGAATGGGTTGGGTTGGAAGGGACCTTAAAGATCACCTAGTTCCAACCCACCCCTGCCACAGGCAGGGACAACTCCCACTAGCCCAGGTTGCTCAAGGCCTCACCCAACCTGGACTTGAACACATCAAGGGAGGGAGCATCCATGATCCCCCTGGGCAACCTGTTCCAATGTCTCACCATCCTTTCTGTAAAGTATTTCTTCTTAATATCTGGTCTAAATCTGCCTGCCTCAAGCCCAGATCCTCTCACTACAAGGTCTTGTAAAAGTCTCTTCCTGGTTGTCCTGTAGTCCCCATTCAGATCTGCTGGTATGCTTGCCATGCTTTTAAAAGTGACTTAAAGCATCATAGAATAAGGCAGAATTGGAAGGGACCACAAGGATCAGCCAGTTCCAACCCCCCTGCCATGCCCAGGGACACCCTACACTACATCAGGCTGGCCAGAGCCTCATCCAGCCTGGCCTTAAACACCTCCAGGGATGGGGCCTCATCCACCTCCCTGGGCAACCCATTCCAGGCTCTCACCACTCTCATGCTGAAGAACTTCCTCCTCACATCCAGTCTGAATCTCCCCACCTCCAGCTTTGCTCCATTCCCCTTAGTCCTGTCACTACCTGAATCCTAAAAAGTCTCTCCCCAGCTTTTTTTTGTAGTCTCCCTTCAGATACTGGAAGGCCACAATAAGGACCTAATGCAATTTGTATTCTTGTTTCAGTTCTAAATCTGCTGATGAACTATCAAGAATAAAAACAGTTCAGTGCTACAAATGCTATGAAATTAAATTATCTCATAATACTAATAAAGAGTAGTGGTTAATGATGACAGAGCTTACATCACTGAGTTGCTGTGCATTTATTTTGGCTTGAGCGATTTGCGGAGTGCTGGCGACCGAGCTGTACTTCAGCTTGTCTATGCTTTGCCTGTAGTTCACCTGATTTAAGATAAAATAGAAATAGATTAATAAAGGAAGAATCAGTCAGGCTGAAAAATGATAGCTTGAGTAGATAAAGTTGTGTTAGTTAATACTTGTAAATCATGACTTAAACCATGGTAAGCAGAGGTGAAGAAAACTCTGGGATGAGATCTGAGTTAACGCTCTAGAAACTTCCTAGTCTGAGGTCACAGTTTTTAATTGCACTTTGAAAATGAACTTCACTTGCAATCCCCCTGCCTCAAACTCACAAATTCTTAAAAAGCTGAAGCTTTCTCTGATCCTCCAAAGCATTCCCATAAAACAGATATTCTGAACCATCACTTAGACTGTCTTTGTAAAGGAACATTTAAATTGTCCATTGAGACAACTCCATTGAGATGAACTCTCTCACAGAGAGTATTGAGTTCCAATATAATAATCAATCAGAGGATTTCCCTGTGTGATAAGAATTCTATGTGGATGTTGAGAGAAGAAAAAATAGATATGCATGGTGCAGAAAATGTAGTTTTAATGCCAGCCATTGACGATATTGGAGCTCACTAAATTCCTAACACATAATAATAAGAATCTATTAAATAAATATATTAAATCCCAACATTATACAAAATAAGAAACTCATAGAGAATCTTCCCTCCAAACCTGTTGCTGCCAAAGGACTCAGTGCTACACTGCAGGACACAATTATTATTCTTGGTAGGGCTTAATTAACATTCACTGTAGTTAATCACCCCGGAAAGTTAGAGGCTGGAAGGGATCTCAAAAGATCATCTAGTCCAGCCCCCCTATGAGAGCAGGATCAACTGTACCAGATCAAATATTGCAAATCAGGTTGTCTCAAACTAGCTCCTTAGGAAACCTTTTTTTCCAGTAAAGCAAAAAGACGAGGGGGAATGGGTTCAAATTGGCAGAGGAGAGATTTGAATGGGATGTTAGGAAGAAATTCTTCACAGTGAGAGTGGCGAGGCACTGGAACAGGTTGCCCAGGGATGTTGTGGCTGCTCCCTCCCTGGATTTGTTGAAGGCCAGACTGGATGAGGTCTTGAGCAACCTGATCTAGTGGGAGGTGTCCCTGCCTATGGCACAGGGGGGTTGGAACTGGATGATCTTTGAGGTCTCTTCCAACCTAAACCATTCTATGATTCTATGATTCCTAGAGACTCTGAGTTAGTGAAACTACTTGAATGTCAACCCTCTTATCTCAGGTATCATGTCACCAATTAGGAGCTTCTGCTGTAATGACAAAAGCTTGGGGAAAAGCCCTGAATTACCTCATGGGTCTAAAGCAATCAAGGTAGTTAAAACATTTTGTGGCGTTGCAGAGAGAGAATTTTGCTTCTTTACAGAGAGAGCATCTTAATCCCAGAGAATGGGACCATTTCTTTTTAACTATATATCTATTGCTACTTGTGATTGCTTAGCATGTGAGGCTTAGAAGCATAGAATCATAGAATCAGTCAGGGTTGGAAGGGACCATAAGGATCAGCTAGTTCCAACACCCCTGCCATGCCCAGGGACACCCTACCCCAGATTAGGCCGGACACAGCCTCATCCAGAATTGTCTTAAACACCTCCAGGGAAATGGCCCCAACTACCCCCCTGGGCAACCCATTCCAGGCTCTCACCACTCCCATGCTGAACAACTTCCTCCTCATGTCCAGTCTGAATCTCCCCACCTCCACCTTTGCTCCATTCCCCCTAGTCCTATCACTACCTGAGAGCCAAAAAAGTCCCTCCCCAGCTTTTCTGTAGGCTCCCTTCAGATCCTGGAAGGCCACAAGAAGGTCACCTGGGAGCCTCCTCTTCTCCAGACTGGACAGCCCCAACTCTTTCAGTCTGTCCTCACAGCAGAGGTGCTGCAGCCCTCTGATCATCCTCGTGGCCCTTCTCTGGACACACTCCAGCATGTCCACATCCCTCTTTAATAGGGACTCCACAAGTGGATGCAGTACTCCAGGTGGGGTCTCACCAGGGCAGAGTAGAGGGGGGAGAATCACCTCCCTTGACCTGCTGGCCACACTTCTCCTGATGCAGCCCAGGACCTGGATGGCTTTCTGGGCTGTAAGTGCACACTGCTGGCTCACATTGAGCTTCTATTCTTAAAGACTTCAAAGCAAGCAGGGTAGTTATCAGTGAGCAGATGAGTCCTGACAGACTGTTTCAGACTGCTAGATGATGGCCACGACTAGTACAACTGAGTCTCTGTGGCCAACTGATTTTCATTCTCCAGACCCAGATGCTGACTATGAATTGTAGAGCCACAGGTAGTGCTGAAATGTTTACAGTGGGTAGAACTACTTTGCAGACTTGGACATGAATTCATGCTTTCTTTGAACTCTTTAAGAACGCAGCTCTCTCAGTGATGAAACCTGAACTTCACTTATTAAGGGATGTACTGATCTTTGTATTTTTAAAGATTTCCCAAAGACAAAACTGAAGTTGCAACTGAAGTGGCAATAGTGCATCCTACAGTGGAAGTACACCAGGGTTTCTTAATTCTGCCTCTTCATACTACCATTTTTTCTTGGAAGTGGTCAGGCCCAGGCACATCTCATACAATGTTATACAATCATAGAATGGTTTAGGTTGGAAGGGACCTCCAAAGATCATCGAGTTCCAACCCCCTGCCATAGGCAGGGACACCTCCCACTAGAACAGGTCTCTCTAATGCATCTTGCCTCTGGTTTCTTGAAATGGAAAGACATCTTGGGTAGTGAGGCAGCAGAAAGTCCTGCTCTCCTCCTGTTGATTTTGCCTGGTGACTGTGCTCCTAAGGCACAGGTTAAGTTGCCAAGGGGTGATGAGGTCACTGAAGCATTTAACGCTTGTGAGAGGTAGAAGTAAGGTATCCTCTGCACTGTGACGTCCTCCATTTGTCTGCAGAGCATATATAAACACAGCAATACACTAATTTTTCACACTGTTCCATCAGTAACTCAGCTCCAAACACAGAGGGCACCTCTTTCCCGCAGTGCTCAGGAGTTTTTAGAGACTTTTTAGGACGCCAAGTAGTGATAGGACTGGGGGGAATGGAACAAAGTTAGAAATGGATAGATTCAGACTGTTAGAAGTTCTTCACCATAGGGGTGGTAAGAGCGTGGAATGGCTTGCCCAGGGAGGTGGTGGAAGCCTCATCCCTGGAGGTGTTTAAGGCCAGGCTGGATAAGGTTCTAGACAACCTGATCTAGTGTGAGATGTCCTTGCCCATGGCAGGGACATTGGAACCAGATGATCCTTGTGGTCCTTTCCAACCTTGCCTGATTCTATAATGAAGGTTATGTGACCAGTTTGTTCCCCTTCAAAGGGGAACATCTATCTTCAGAGAATTTACAAAGGATGAGAAGCCTATTTAAGCCTCACTGTTCTTTCAGTATTTGCTGCTGCTGTTGAAGCTGCCCAGGCTGGGGCTGTTCAGCCTGGAGAAGAGGAGGCTCAGGGCAGACCTTATTGCTCTCTACAACTACCTGAAGGGAGGCTGTGGCTGGCTGGGGTTGGTCTCTTCTTCCAGGCACCTGGTGACAGAACAGGGGGACAGAGCCTCAAGCTGTGCCAGAGCAGGATGTTTGGGAAGAAGTTCTTCACAGTGAGAGAGATTGGCATTGGAATGGGCTGCCTGGGGAGGTGGTAGAGTCACCATCCCTGGAGGTGTTTAAGAGGAGGCTGGATGTGGCGCATAGTGCCATGGTTTAGTTAATTAGAAGGGTTAGGTAACAGGCTGGACTCGGTGATCCTGGAGCTCTTTTCCAACCTGCTTAATTCTGTGATTCTGTAAACTCGTTCATTTCACATCGCTGCATAACTGGTGCTGAACTGAGGCCAACGACAGGAGGTGGCAGCACTTTCTGTGCCTTTGAGCCCTCTTGACTACCCACACTTCTTTCCTTTAACTTTGCTATCGCTAGCTGCGTGCCCTCATGACTAAATCATTTGACATATGCAGTCTATCACAGTCTCTCCTACAGAGGGATGATGAGCCATGCAAGTCATAAGGGGAAAAACAAAATACAAAATTATTTACATCTTTCAAAGGGACCAACTTTCTTGTTGTCTGATATGAAGGAGTGAGAGTAGCTGGGTAATTGTAGTCAACACCATCGTGTTTGTAATCAGATTTATAGGCTATCTGAAACACAGAGAGGAGAGAACAAAAAAAAAAAAATCATTCTTGCTTTCTTTTTTTTTTTTTTTTTTCCCAAGCTGTCATTTGTTTGAATAATTATCAGTCAGGAGGAAAGGAGAAACAATAATATTAATATTAAATGCAGGAAACAAAGTAAGTTCGGTGTCATGAGTGACAAAGAAAATGAAATTATTTGCATAGTTTAGCCACTAATTGATTCTTTTTCAGCTCCTCAATTAATCCAATGCCAACAGTGGGAGCACTAACTTAACTTCCACCTATGACACATCTCTTTTATCTTTCTGCTTAGTTCTCAAGCTTCTTACAGATTTGTAAATAACGCACTTGAAGGAATGGTATGTAACGAAATAGCTTCTTCACTAACCCAGTAAATTAAATTGGAATCCACAAATCTTCATTAAAGATTGCTTTCCCAGCAAAGGTCTGACCCCAGGGGTGGTGGCAAGCAACCTTCAGCATTGCATTGATATCAAAGAAAACTGAAGAAGCTCAGTATGTTGCCAGATCACTGACTTTGCTTATTTTAACTTATTCTATGTGGTAAGCTGTAAATCAGTACAAAAGGGCTTCCAGAATTCCTCCCCACCCCCCTTTCTCAACATATCTATCCTTCAGATCCTTAGTACAATATGATCTGAAGTCTTGATTCAGCTTAATTCTGGGAAAAAATCAAAAGACAAGAGAGCAACAACCTTACAAATATGATTAGAAAAGACTCACATTGCTTGCCAAGCTGCCAACTTTCATGGCATGCAGCATTTTCTTGTCCATGCCAATACCTACATAATGACCTTTCACCTGGTTCTGGTAGGTCTCCTTGTACTTAACCTGTACCAAAAAAAAAAGGCAAATATACTCTTGAGAAAATATATTTACTTTTGGTATAAGTTTCCTTATGTTACGACAGTGAGACAACTTATTACAGCTGTGGTCTACTACCGTTGCACCATTACCGAAACTTGTGAGTATACAACAACCTTGGTACTTTAAAACACACCAAGCTAAAACCCTGTGTGAGCTTCCTGCTTTACAAGATGTCATTTATATACTCTTCACATCACCTGGATGCCACATAAAGCAGATGCATATTAGAATCATAGAATCAGTCAGGGTTGGAAGGGACCACAAGGATCATCTAGTTCCAAATCCCCTGCCATGCCTAGGGACACCCCACCCTATATCAGGCTGCCCACATCCTCATCCAGCCTGGCTGCAAACACCTCCAGGGATGTGGCCCCAACCACCTCCCTGGGCAACCCATTCCAGTGGCTCACCACTCTCATGGTGAAGAACTTCCTCCTCATGTCCAGGAGGACATTTCACCAAGGCCAGAATAGGGAATTCAACAGTAAGATGAGCTAAGCACTCTACCAGCTCATCTGCATGGCAGAAGTTTAACTCCTCCTGATAGCAAGCAGTATAAAGCAAAATTGTACTTCCGTATCCCAAGATACAAGCACTATATTGATATTTATATATCAAAAACTTACATCACTCATGAATTTTGAGATCTTGCTCACATTCCTGAATTGTGGAGTATCACAGTAGTTCATGCTGTAGCCACTGTTGTTGCCAAGATCCTTCTTATACTCCACCTTAGTGACAAAAATAAACAAGGGAAAGATATGGCAAAAATCTTAACTTTCTCTGTCAAGTTCCACTGCACAGGCTCACCGTTCAGAGATTTTGATACATGGCTTTCATCTGATGGCACATGATGAAAATTAGTATGAGGATGATTGTCCTATACTCAGTTTTCATTTTACAGGCAAAAGAAATGTAACCAATTTCATCCATTTGGACCTCGGTAAAGTGTGCAAGACTGCCATGAGGAAAATTATTAACAAGAGGAAGGATCTACAAAGGAATTTTAAGATGTCTGTGGAGCAAATGAAAGCAGAAAGAACAATGGTTGCCTTTCAGTAGGAAGGACTGAACAGGGTAAAGTTTAGCAGTAGGATTCTTCAAAGTAACTTTAAATACAAGACTGGTTTTATATTTTCTTTAAGCACCTTTGCTCTGACGTAGGAATATTGAGGAGGCTGTTAAAAGGAGCAATAAAAATGGGACTAAATGCAGCAAGGTAGACATTAATACATGTAAGGAGTAGTCATAAAAATTTCAGCTCATCACCTGGAAAGGCTGAGAAAGAGAAAACTGTTTATATGTAGGCTGACCACACAAATATGGTGAGATGCCAAAGCCATAAAACCACCAATGGCAGCCCAAAGCAGGAGCAAGAGGAGACTTTTGAGCAGACACTGGGAAGCATATGTGCTACTGTTGTGGTACACCTGAAGGGTCAAAATAGGCTTGTATGTGTGCTGGTTTGCCCAGACATGTTTTTCTGCCTTCTCACTGTTTTGAATAGCAAACCTATGGCTTCACCCAAATATGATCATAACTTGGCTAACTGCCACTCTGATTTGCTAATTTGGTAATGATAAGCTAATTTGTCCAAAAGGTCCAGTCAATCTCAGACATTGATATAAAAACAGATAAGCAGGTAATATGCTTCTGCCATGCTTTTGCCATTTTTCTGTGTTCTGTATCTGTGCCTGTAATGCCTTGTTGTTATTACTATATAGCAATATAAGCTATATCCCATCCTGAAACTTTTTTGAGTCCTTCCAGGAGCAACTTGAATAGCCTTCATGCAATTAACAGTGTGAGATACACATCTGCTGAGATACATTGCAAGACATCTGCCTGCATCTTCTGAAGACGAGCAAGGCTGAAGGGACACAGGTTGTCGAAAAGCCAAGAACAGGTCAGAAATCATCTGCTCCCCTCTCTTTCCTCCTACAACCTGTCGAGTCTGGGGTGAATCAAGTCTCAACAGCCATAACTGCAGTAAGCAGCCAGCAGCCAGACCAGCCAGCAAGGCAACCAACAGAATCTCTGCAAGTATTCTGAGTACTGTCTCAATTATTGATAACCCCACAAGACAGGAAAAATAATATTTGTGAGTAAACCTAAAGTTTTGCATATTACCTGGATTCTGCCCTAAGCAGAAAGGGGGACCCTGAGTCCATCTAGTGGCCATGCAGCACTATTGACCACAAGAGATCTCTTCCAGTGTTAATTCATTAATCAGTTAATTAATAGCCATTAAATTGATCATTTATGCATATATTGATGATTACTACTAGATCTAGATATCGTTTACATAATTGTCCCATGACTGTTACAATCAAACCAGTTTAATATTAAAAAATAAGTGATTGGGGGTGGAAAATTTGGATATCTAGATTAATTAATTAATACAAATTTTGAAAAGTCATCTTGCATTAATTAATCCTACCCTCTTCCATCACAGCTATGTACCAGGTTCCAACAAGACCTCACAAACTTGTGTGCTCTTAGTCATTCCTGTAACAGCTGCAGTGAAAGGCTGTGAGAGAGAAGAATTTGGCTTCCTTAGTCCAGGAAACCAAAGGCAGAGAGAAGAAAATGGTATCCATTTGCAAACACCTCAGAAATGTAATCATGCAGGGTGAACAACATGTTTTTTTTAAACTAAAAGGCAATGCTGGCACAAAACACAATAGTAATAAAGTGGACAGGAATAAATGTAGGCTAGAAATTAGAAAAGGATTATATGATACTGTGCCAAAACTGCAGGAGCCAGGAATCAGTGGCCCAGGAGGCCCCTTCCAGTCCTACTTCCAGGGGCTTTTCATTATTGAAGGTTTTATACTGTGACATCTCAAGAGTGTAAGTTTTTTAAATGCCATGGGGAAGCACTAGAAACTCACACTTATTAATAGCTTTATAGCTGATATGACACTATAAATAAATTAATAATTCAGAATCTACTGAGAATTCCCTTGCCAAGCAGACGAAGACTGCATTATCAGTAAGTAACTCACAGTCTTTCACATAATGGAAGAAAACAGAAACCTGCATTAACAGAACGTTCAAATTTTGGCTCTTTCAGTGTCATATTTTAATTAGCAGTAGAAACTTCTTTGAACACTCAAAGGTATACACTCAAGACATCCTAAAGCATTTGTGATTATACCTTCACAGTATATTAACTGCACAATTCAGGGCTTTATTTTTTTGAGATTTCTGTTCCTAATTGTGGCCACAATTAGAATCATTCTTCTGGGGTTAATTTCATAGAATCATAGAATCAGTCAGGGTTAGAAGGGACCACAAGGATCATCTAGTTCCAAGCGCCCTGCCATGCCTAGGGACACCCTACCCTAAATCAGGCTGCCCACAGCCTCATCCAGCCTGGCTGCAAACATCTCCAGGGATGCGACCTCAATCACCTCCCTGGGCAACCCATTCCAGGCTTTCATCATTCTCATGCTGAAGAACTTCCTCCTCACATGCAGTCTGAATCTCCCCACCTCCAGCTTTGCTCCATTTCCCCCCAGTCCTGTCACTACCTAAAAAGTCCCTCCCCAGGGACTTTGCTGTACTTTTGTACAGATCATTGAAAGTGACAAATAACAGCACCTGAAGATCTGTTCTTGAACCTTTCTCTCCAGGTACTGTGCTACACACAGATCATTTTTGTAACATACAAGGCCATGAGAACAATAAATGTGATATTTGCAGTGCTTACCTATCAGACACAAGTGTTTGTAAGAGCTGCTCTCAAACTTGTTATCAGATGGATTAAACTCCTTACCTCACTGACAAGCTTGTTAACACTTTGGGCTTGTTTAAGGACTAAGTTGTCTTCAGCTGTTAGAGAGTGAAAGTGAGCTGCACCTTTCATCTTGGAAAGATCTTTCTTGTACTTTATCTGAAAAGAAGTAAGGACAATTATAAAACAGATGTCTGGCTTTTCACTATTGCTATCTAGACTGGCACCATGAGTCAGGATTTTCCCTGTCCTTACTTTGATAAACAAACAGAGCTTGCTAAATTGAAGTACTGCAAGTTGTTACCTCCTGAAATAAACCACATATAAAATCACAGCCCTAACAATCCCTGTCAAGACACTTCACTAGACAGCATTTTTCTAAAACCATTTTTTGCACAGACTGAATAGTGCTGGTTGCTGTTCATAGCTTGAACAGACTCATGGCTAGTGGCTGCTTGGAGTTTGTGCACTCTTCTATAATTGAAGTTAACTCTTGTAAAGAGTTAACCCATCCTGGGGAGTGGTCTGAACCTGACCCCAAGTTCTGCTGACTCCCAGGGGTGGTCTGAACCTGATCCCAGGTCCTCCTGACTCATCCCTGGGGGTGGTCTGAACCTGATCCCAGGTCCTTCTGACTTCTGGGGATGATCTGAACATGATCCCAGGTCCTCCTGGCTCCTCCCTGGGGGTGGCCTGAACCTGACCCCAGGTGCAGTGGTTAGCCCACTCCCACTTCCTGTCTGGAATCCCTATAAAAACAGAGGAATTTCCTCTTTTCTCTTCCTCACCTGCCAGCAGCATCCTGGTTTCCTGCTGCTCCTGCTTCACTACGTGGCCAGCCAGAATACATGGGGGGAGCAACCACCCCCAGGATCTTCCTCCATTCATTTCCATCCTAACTGGCTGTATACATATTTTATATTTTGTTTCCTTTCCCTATATTTTTGCAACTCCCCTTACCTAAAATACCTTTTAGTTATTGTTAAAAGTTTTCTTTTAACTTCCATATTGAACCGAGGCTATTCTTTGGGCTTTTGGATTCAGGGAAGCTTAACTAGAACCAATACAATTCACAACCAGTTAATTTTATACTTCTAAACAGAGAACTACAGATAATCACCAAGTGCTCTGCAAACTTTTGCTTTTGTAGGATCTAGCTTTTTTTAAAAAAAGCTGTATTTTATTTCTTTTGCACTTAATGTTGTTTTTAATGGAATTCAATTTCTCTACCAAATCAAGATCAAAATAAGTGATCTGCTAATCTAATTTAGATATCAGGTTATTGACTTAACTTGGTCTTGGATGGGAGAAAAGAGATCATAGTTATATTGGCTTTTTGCCAAACTCAGTCCAGAAAAATAAAAACCCTGTTGGGAATATATTTCTGTATTTCTTCCTGGAAGGAGATTCTTCACCTTATGTTAGTTTCAAAAAAATTGTGTTACTGTTTCAAAAAATTATGTCACTGTTTGAAACATTATATTAATGTTTCAAAAATCAGATTCACCTCATACAAAATTATGAACTATTTTAAATGTGCTGAAGAGCAAAGTCTTCGGGTTTGAAAATTTATTTTCCAAGTCTGCACAGTTTCTTAGGCTTTAATGATATAAAGCAGCTTGATAAGTGCTCTAGTGTGCAAATGCTACTGCCATGAACAAATCCTTCTCCTCGCTCCAGGTATTACAACTCAGTAAGGAAACTGCTGACCATTGGCATTTTGTAAACCCATGAAACTATCTCCTTCCCCTGGAAAGGTTAAATATTTCATCTTTGAGCAAGGGATCACTAAGTTGGACATCAAAATAGGGATTGGCCACTGGAGGTTTCAGAATTTCTGTATTCTTTCAGTCATGAGTTCAGGTAACAGTATATGACTGATCTTTTCACGCTAGTTTACAGCTAGAGTCTAGTTTAGGCTAGCTCAAGCTAATACAAGCTGGAAGACTCAACCATTTGTTAGCTCCCCAGAAGACTGATCGAGCCCATAAGCCCACACAACCCTACAGGGGACAAGTGTGCACACTACAAAGGTTGTCACTCAAAGGAACCCTTCACAGCAGCCACAGGGTAGTGGTGACCCATTTTTGTCACTGCTTGAAATGGTCACCTCAGACAGGACTGAGACTCTTTAATCCACAGGCTGCAGGCAAGAATCACACATCACCACCTTTTTTCTTGCCAGTTCTTTAGCTTGTCACCCCAAACTAAGAATTCTCAGCCTAGAAATAAGATAAGCCTTGTGAAGTGACAGTGTCATAGTCTGTGGTTTCTTTTCCTCCATAGGACTTGCTTTGTGCTAGAGGCATGATACATCAAAATATCAAAACCAGTTCAGCTCATTCATCCTCCATTTATTCGCTACTGGGAATACCACAGCAGTCCACAGGATGATTAAGGCAGTTGAAGGTTTCATTAATAATACAGGTGCAGATTTGCCAGGAGGGTTAACCTAACAGTAGGGATCCCCATTAGTTGCTACATCCATCTCCTCCCTTGTGCAAGCTGGAGCTGTATCCCCTTCTATTAATGGATATTATTAATCCCCTGAGCCATCCAGTTCCCAGCAAGGCAGTGAAATGTCGTCGTTGTTTACTTCTCAAGTGTAATTTTAGCATTCTCCTCCCAGGCACTGCTCTGACAAACTGCTGCTTTTAATTGTTTATGAATCGTATTGATTCAGGTTTCACACTTACATCACTTGCCAATTCATTTGCTTTCTTGGCATTCTGGTAAGCTGGAGTGATCATAGCAGGAAAGCTTCCTTTCCCTCTGCGCTCTTCGTACTCATCCATATAATCCTGAAAAAAAATTCAAGAGTGTTTACTCATCACACACGAGGAGGTGTGCCTAGGTGTGACTTCACAAAGCTCCTGATTCCTTGTGGTAGGAAAGTTCACTACTTTTTCTTTTTCTTTTTCTTTTTCTTTTTCTTTTTCTTTTTCTTTTTCTTTTTCTTTTTCTTTTTCTTTTTCTTTTTCTTTTTCTTTTTCTTTTTCTTTTTCTTTTTCTTTTTCTTTTTCTTTTTCTTTTTCTTTTTCTTTTTCTTTTTCTTTTTCTTTTTCTTTTTCTTTTTCTTTTTCTTTTTCTTTTTCTTTTTCTTTTTCTTTTTCTTTTTCTTTTTCTTTTTCTTTTTCTTTTTCTTTTTCTTTTTCTTTTTCTTTTTCTTTTTCTTTTTCTTTTTCTTTTTCTTTTTCTTTTTCTTTTTCTTTTTCTTTTTCTTTTTCTTTTTCTTTTTCTTTTTCTTTTTCTTTTTCTTTTTCTTTTTCTTTTTCTTTTTCTTTTTCTTTTTCTTTTTCTTTTTCTTTTTCTTTTTCTTTTTCTTTTTCTTTTTCTTTTTCTTTTTCTTTTTCTTTTTCTTTTTCTTTTTCTTTTTCTTTTTCTTTTTCTTTTTCTTTTTCTTTTTCTTTTTCTTTTTCTTTTTCTTTTTCTTTTTCTTTTTCTTTTTCTTTTTCTTTTTCTTTTTCTTTTTCTTTTTCTTTTTCTTTTTCTTTTTCTTTTTCTTTTTCTTTTTCTTTTTCTTTTTCTTCTTTTTTTTTTTTTAGTGAAAAAGAAAATAAAATTAACAATTGCAAGAATAAAATCATAGAATCATAGAATGGTTTAGGTTGGAAAAGACCTCAAAGATCAGCCAGTTCCAACCCCCTGCCATAGGCAGGGACATCTCCCACTAGATCAGGTTGCTCAAGACCTCATCCAGTCTGGCCTTCAACACCTCCAGGGAGGGAGCAGACACAACCTCCCTGGGCAGCCTGTGCCAGTGTTTTGCCACCCTCACTGTGAAGAAACTCCTCCTAACATCCTGTTTAAATCTCCCCTCTACCAGTTTAAACCCATTACTTCTTGTCCTGTCATAACAAGACCTTGTGAACAGTCCCTCCCCAGCCCTCCTGCAGGCTCCCTTCAGATACTGGAAGACTGCTATAAGGTCTCCTGGAAGCCTTCTCTTCTTCAGGCTGAAAAGCCCCAACTCTCTCAGCCTGTCCTCATAGCAGAGGTGCTGCAGCCCTCTGATCATCTTCGTGGCCCTCCTCTGGACTCTCTCCAACAGTTCCACATCCTTCTTGTGCTGGGGGCTCCAGAACTGCACACAGTACTCCAGGTGGGGTCTGACAAGAGCAGAGTAAAGGGGCAGAATCCCTTCCCTTGCCCTGCTGACAACAGTGCTCTTGCTACAGCCCAGCACACAGTTGTTGTCTGGGCCACATGTGCACACTGTCGGCTCATGTTGAGCTTTTAATCAACCCAGACCCTCAGGTCCTTGTCCTCAGGGCCGCTCTCCAGCCACTCGCCACCCAGCCTGATCACCCATTACATTAACTGCTACTGTAAAATTACCTGTCTTACATTGCAAGAGAAATTTAGCTAGCACTTGACTGTGGTCAAGAGAGCACTGCAGCAGGAATGATATGACGTGGCATCTGACAGCCTCTTTCTTTGTCAATCTGTGTTTCCCTGGAAATCTATACTATATCTAATTGTTTGGATAGGCAGGAGACTTGCTTAAACTTTCCAAGTTTAGCATAAAGTTAGCCTTCTTCTGTGGTCTCTTGATCTCTCTATGGCAGTTTCTCACCTCATAAATGACAAAAAAAAAAAATATTTGTGTAGTGCTGTGATATATTTTGAAGAGAGATTCATAAATGAAATAGAAATACCTAGATATTAAAGTGGCAAACTCCTTGGGGAACAAAATTACATGCTTGATTTTCTTTTATAAAACCAGCAAATTGTTGCAGAATGACTACAGAATCATAGAAACATCCAGGTAGGAAAAGACCCTCAGCATCACCAAGTCCAACCTAGAACTCTACTTTACAAGACTGACCTTAAACCATATCCTTAAGCACCACATTCAAGCAACCCTTAGACACATCCAGGGTTGATGACTCAACCACCTCTCTGGGCAGTTCATTCCAGTACCTGACCACTTTCTCCATGAAAAACTTTTTCCTAATGTCCAATCTAAACCTTCTCAGCCTCAGCTTGAGGCCATTCCCCCTTGTTCTGTCTCAATTTACCTGTGAAAAGAGGCCAGCACCAGCCTGTCCACAACATCCCTTCAGGTAGTTGTAGACAGCAATGAGGTCTCCCCTCAGCCTCCTAAACCTATCTATAGGTAAGTTCATCTAAACATGCTTAGAATTTTAAAAGCCTTTTTACACTATAATAACAAAATATCAAAGCTTTGTTTTTAAAAATGGTAATCCACAATGACCACCCAAAAAGCTTTCTGGGGCAAGATCTGGGGAAACAGAGAATTAAAGTAGAAAAGGGCCAGTTAAAGTGAAAAAAAGAACATGTGGCGTATCAGGAATGTCATGGAGAGCACAGACAGAAAGGACTAGAATATCTGGCATGTCTCTCATGACTTAATGCAAAGCAATCTATTGTAGGCAATTTTGTGCACCACCAGTGTCACATGATAAGAGAGGCCATATCTTAATTTTGTGAACAATACGATGTAGTTAGAGTTATTGCATCTAAATTATCCCATAAACAGGTAGAGAAAGAGAAAAATATCCTTGGCTAATCAGCTAAGTTGTTTTTTAACTGCCATTCATGAGTTTGAATACTTCAGGTGAACAATTTCTTCTGACTTTGTCAAATGCATTTTCCAATGAGTTCTAATATTGCAAAACAGCATTTTCAAAGTTGCAGGTAATTAGTTTTAGCCACTTCTAAGGTTTTACAACATGAACAAAACAGGTGTTCAGCACAAAGGAATTTTACACTAAGATTCCTTAAACTGTCTCATATTATATATATGTATAATATATCCATGAGGATGCTCAGAGGGCTGGAGCACCTCTGCTATGAGGACAGACTGAAAGAGTTGGGGCTGTTCAGGCTGGAGAAGAGGAGGCTCCCAGGTGACCTTATTGTGGCCTTCCGGTATCTGAAGGGGGCCTACAATAAAGCTGGGGAGAGACTTTTTTGGCTCTCAGGTAGTGAGAGAACTAGGGAGAATGGAGCAAAGCTGGAGGTGGGTAGGTTCAGACTGGATGTGAGGAGGAAGTTCTTCACCATTAGAGTGGTGAGAGCCTGGAATGAGTTGCCCAGGAGGTGGCTGGGGCCACTTCCCTGGAGGTGTTTGCAGCCAGGCTGGATGAGGCTGTGGGCAGCCTGATCTAGGGTAGGGTGTCCCTAGGCATGGCAGGGGTGGGGTTGGAACTAGCTGCTCCTTGTGGTCCCTTCCAACCCTGACTGATTCTATGATTCTATATATATATGTGTGTGTCTGTGTGTGTACATTATCCTTCTGAAATGACCTGACCTGCAAAGTCCATGAAGTGACAGTCCACACACCTTGTAGTCTCATCAAGGATGTGCTAATGTCAAATACATTACAGATTCAGACCATGGTGCTGTTGCACACCATGTTTTGCTTTGAGACCTTGCTTTCTCATGCAGGATAGCAAAGTGAAAACAAGTCTCATTGCCATTGCTAAAGTCTTTAGCCATCAGCCATACCAATGACCAACATCAATCTCTCAGATGCTGCATACCTGGCCATATTGATCTACATTTTCTCTTGCAAAAGTAACATCTGTTCCAGCTGTGTGGCTGGCTTTTCCCTTGATCTCTTTTTCATATCTTTGGTGATATTTTACCTAATAGAAAAAAGAAAAAAAAAAAGAGAGAGAGAGAAAAGAATCATCTGGATGAATTTAGTCTGGCACACAGATGCTGCCTAATAAATAATAATCAATGACATGCACACATGGCAATAAAAGATTGTCAAAATTTCCATTGCCACCAATCTACAGAAGTCAAATATGCCACTTGAAGACATAAAACCAAAAATTATGGTGCACTTTATAGTAATGCACTGGGAACTTGCCATTTCAACCAGGACCATTAGTTTAGTGTGTTCAGTGTCACCTGCCTGTCAGTGATGCTGCAGCAGGTTAAAAAAAACAAATAGAACTAAGCATAATGTAAATTCATGGTTACCACAGAGCACATTTTTTTACCACAGGATCATCTGAACACCATTAATAAATGGAGTTGTTGCTGAGATGCTGATTGCTCCAATGATCAAAGAAATTTTAGCCCATTAACCTTCAAGCTTACACCAAGATTTGCACTATCTTTGCTGAAGTAAAAATAATGCCCCTTTAACCACCATGTGTGTCTGCTGATAGAAATGAAGGGTTTTCCTTAGACCATAAGCAAACAAAAATGTTTTAGAGTCAGTCAGGTTTGTTTTCAAAGTTACAGATCTCTTCTTCCTGTTTTCCTCAATGAGTCTTAATGTTTTAAGTTCACTCCCATTGTGGCAAGTCCATTTTGAGTGGCAGGTCCCAGCTCTTCCACGGCACTTCCATTATGAGGCAAAACTGAGATGTCCCTTTAAAATGCCTTTTAAAGAATATAGGGGTGTTGTGGGTTTGTTATGCTTGAAGAGGTAGAGAAAGTCAATAAAAGCAGTACACTGAGGCATTGTAAAAAAAATAAATTCAACAGTAAGGAGAATCAAATGATTGGAATAGAAAGCCCCGTTCTTTATACCTATGCCAGATGTCTTTGTGTGTATATGTATACTTTATATAAATTATTGCTATTCAAGAAACTACCTTCTTGCATTCCTGAGAGCCTCCTCCTACAAAAACACACAAAAAGGGAGTAGGAGAATGAACTGTTACAACTCCACTGGGAGCATGGGACACCATGGCAAAGCAAAGATCTGCAAACGCAGCCCTCCCCTGATACAAGGTTACCCAGAACCATTGTGGATGTGTAAATTAGAGCTGCACTTCTACACCTCTGACTCATACTGAGTTGGGCAGAATAAAATGAAAGACCTCCAGCTGATGCCCTATGGTCTTCCTTCTCAGCTGTATGCAACAGGAGGCTGGGTAAAAGGGATGTTGTTGCCAACAAAAACCCAGAGCACCGATTCGCAAATAACGACTAATTTTCTCTTTGTCCACAAAAATGGCTTCAAAATCTGTGTATGAAGTGCACTGCTAGCTAACTCCCCAATCCTCGTGGAAGTTGTGTCACTCAACATCTTAATCCAAAATTTGTGAGACAATTTCTTCCCCCCAAAAAAGAGACATTGCTTTGGAGACTTACGTCGCTGGCTAATTCGTTCGCTTTCTTGGCTATTTGATAAGCTGGAGTGATCATGGCAGGAAAGCTGCCTTTGCCCTTCCGTTCCTCAAAGTCTTCTGTGTATTTCAGCTTTAAAAAAAAAAACAAAACACCCAAGACCGTTCAGGAGCAATTAAATCAAACATATCTTGATTGCAAACATCATCAGCTCTTAAAAGTTGCAATGTTAGGCATTAGATGGCTGTTGCATGCCAGAAGGAAGATGAACCGTGAAGTCTGAATCTTTGCAATGTAGTCTTTTAACTACACAATCGTATCTCCTGCAGGACTTCTGTGTCTCTTTCAGGGTATGGGGTGGATCACAGTTGTTTCAGGAAAATACTAAAGCTGTCTGCAAGATGTCTGCTCTATTTATATGAGTTGAGCAGCTTCCTTCTTTTACTCTACATGGCACACAGTTGTTGGTTATAGGATAAGCTAGTTCCCTGCCTTCAGTTCTAACAGCCAGCCAGTCCCTAAAATGGCCTTTAAATTCTGCCTTTAAAGTACTAGCATCTTACTCTTCTCTATGCTCCCAGGTGACCTTACTGTGGCCTTCCAGTATCTGAAGGGGGACTACAAAAAAGCTGGGGAGGGACTTTTTAGGTAGTGACAGGACTGGGGGGAATGGAGCAAAGCTGGAGGCGTGGAGATACAGACTGGATGTGAGGAGGAAGTTCTTTGCCGTCAGAGTGGTGAGAGCCTGGAATGGGTTGCCCAGGCAGGTGGTTGAGGCCACATCCCTGGAGGTGTTTAAGGCCAGGCTGGATGAGGCTGTGGGAAGGCTGATCTAAGGTAGGGTGTCCCTAGGGATGGCAGGGGTGTTGGAACTAGATGATCCTTGTGTTCCCTTCCAACTCTGACTGATTCTATGATTCTGTTCTATGATTCTATGTTCATAGTTTCAAGTGATTTATAAATGTCCTAGGAAACATTTATAAATGTCCTAGGAGACATTTATAAATGGAATTAAATGGATTTAAATGAGATAAATGGAATTAAAAATCAGGTGAATCTGTTTCGTGTCACTCACGTCACTTGAAAGCTGTCCTCCAGCCTTTGCATGCAGAATATCTGGAGTGTCTACAACAGAAGTGAACTTGGAAACTCTTTCTTCATGACCCCGCTTATATTCTACCTGAGGGGGGAAAAAAACCCAAAATAAAACACATATTACAAACATGAAGCAGCAAATATGCATTTTCTATCATAAGGCTTCAAGAGAAAATGAACAACAGCAGCCATGACACTGCCCACTGTGCAGTCAAGCTATCAGTACCTGTAAGGCCTGATTTCCTTAAAGTGGATGCCTGAAGCAAACAGAAATGAACCCAGATAATAAAAATTTCAGATCATAGTAAACGTATATGAGCCATACATTTGATTAAATAGTCATGAGAGTAGTCATTAATGGACCAAATGAGAACATAACTGCAGGGCCAATGCAGTGTTTGCAGAAAACAATGAAATGCTTAAAAACAATTTATATTTACTTGGTCATTTGCAGCTGAATTGTTGTTTATATAAATACACAATTTCCTGTGCATATACTTCAATTAGCTTGTATAAGAATTCACTTCAATGTTACAGGCATTTAAGTAATAAAGAGAAAAATGTCAGCTGTAAATAAACAGATTAATAAAGCCATAAAGTAAATTCTCAATTATGTAACTATATAAATGTATGGTTTTCAGTAGTACTTTTTGTGTCTTACATGGTTAAATATATATAGAAATATGTGGTTAAATATATACAGAAATATGTGGTTAAGGTATTGAATTAAAAAGCCCACAACATTTCAGAGTAACAAAATTATTTTTGAGATTAATTACACTGAAAGTTGCTCCATCTTTCAGGAATATCTGTAGTGCCATTTATCCTGTATGATGTCTTCCCAAGCCAAGTAGTTTGTTAACCCTGTTCCCTGCATCGCATTCAAGTCTTCTCACATTGTGAAAATAACAAATATCCATCACAGAATCTACTGTCTAAAATGAATGCCCCAAACCTAGGATTTTCCAAATTGAAAAGCCAAACACATAATTAAAAAACCTTGTGACTTACATTGCTGCTTAGCTGGGTAGCTCTCTTAGCAACCTGATAACCTGGAGTGATCATCGCAGGGAAGCTGCCTTTGCCTCTCCGTGGTTCATATTCTTCTGTATATTGAAACTAGAAAATGAACATTTTTTGTTTCATTGATGCTGTAGTGGAACAGAACAGAACAGAACAGAACAGAACAGAACAGAACAGAACAGAACAGAACAGAACAGAACAGAA
>VWZI01003759.1:0-10617 GCA_013396835.1 Psilopogon haemacephalus | reverse complement strand
CTTTTTTACTGTATATTTCTGTAAATATCTGTTATATCTTGTAAATATTTGCTTGTATACTTGCATTGCTGTAAATATAAAGCTTCATTTATTAACTTCCAGTGTGTTTTTCTGAGTTTTGGCTGGGGTTTCAAAAGGTGGGGGGGCAGGTCACTGCAAACCCACTACATGCTACTTCATTCACAGCTTTACTGAGAAAAAAAAAAAAAGTTTTAAGAGTTGTAACCCAAACATAGATAAGTCAGACTGCTTCAGACTTCTCTGGGCTGTGGCTGCTCTTGCATGGCTCCTTATCCCTGCTTTTGTAGCTGATTCTGAATAATTCCACTAACTTTTTTTCTAACTGCTTACCACCCGGCCGATCTGCCTTTGCCTATCTGCTGCACAAAACAGATGGTGAGATAAGATTGGGGAAGGGGGGAAGGTGATAGGGGTGGTTAGAGAGCCCTCTTAGGGATTTTGATCTCTGGGAGGGCTGCATTTTGATCTCTGGGTGTTTCTGCATTACTTTTTTTTTACTGTATACATCTGTAAATATCTGTTATACATTGTAAATATCTGCTTGTATATTGTGCAAAGCTGTAAATATAAAGCTTCATTTATTAACTTCCAGCTGACTGAGTCCTAGACTGGGTTATTTCAAACTTGGGGGGGAGCAGCTAACTACTAAATCACCATAAAGTTACACCTTTTAGGTTTGTTAGGCAAAAACACTTCCCACATCCAACAGAAAACAGGCCCCATTCATATCAATTATTCATTGTTAATTGGCTATGTTGACTGAGTCACTAGCCCATTGTACCATTCAGAAGTGATTTTCATCAGTCATGGAAATACAGTCAACAAAAGATCTGCTCTGTGGAAAATAGACATGTCTACCATCATGAGTTCTGCTCTACTGGAGGGAAATAGTACTGCCTGCTAGAGCAGGTCACCTCAGATATCACTGGTCAGTAGTTGAAGTCCTTCTCAATTATATAACTACATAAATGTATGGTTTTCAGGATGAGCAGTAGTACTTTTTGTGTCTTACATGGTTAAATATATATAGAAATATGTGGTTAAATATATACGTAAATATAATTTACTCTGCTCTCGTCAGACCCCTCCTGGAGTACTGTGTGCAGTTCTGGAACCCTCAACACAAGAAGGACATAGAACTGTTTGAGCCAGACCAAAGGAGGGCCACGAAGATGCTCAATAGGCTGGAACACCTCTGCCATGAAGACAGGCTGAGAAAGTTGGGGCTCTTCAGCCTGGAGAAGAGAAGGCTGTGAGGAGACCTTATAGTAGCCTTCCAGTATCTGAAGGAGGCCTACAGGAGGGCTGTGGAGGGACTATTCACAAGGTCTTGTAATGACAGGATGAGGGGGAATGGGTTCAAATTGGCAGAGGGGAGATTTAGACTGGATGTTAGGAGGAAGTTCTTCACAGTGAGGGTGGCAAGGCACTCGAACAGGTTGCCCGGGGAGGTTGTGGCTGCTCCCTCCCTGGAGGTGTTGAAGGCCAAGTTGGATGAGGCCTTGAGCAACCCATGACCTAGTGGGAGGTGTCCCTGCCTATGGTACTGGAGGGTTGGAACTGGCTGATCTTTGATGTCCCTTCCAACTTAAACCATTCTATGATTCTATGATTCTAAGTACGAGAGTTGGGGCTCTTCAGGCTCGAGAAGAGAAGGGTTCTTAGAGGTCCCTTCCAACCTAGACCATTCTATGATTCTGTGATTCTATCTTTTGTCCGAAGTAAATATGCCAGCCTGTCCTTTGATAACATCTTATATTGGCTTTGATGCATTGGTAAGTCTTCAGAATATGATAGACAATGAAAATAAAGATGTTCCAAACATCAGGCCACTTACATCACTCAGAGTCTTCTGTGCCTGTGTTATCTTGACCATCTCAGGATCTGGGATGCTTCCCAAGTACCACGACTTTCCTTCCTGGTAGGCAGCATAGTAAGCATTCTACAAAGCAAAAATTAACAATTACCTTCACCCATGCTTTAATACACAAGCAGCTTATCCCACAGAAAAAAAGAAAGGAAATATGCACAATGCAGTGGAAGTGAAACTTATTCTCTGCAGACACAGAGCACAGGGCCTAATTCCACATATCTTCAGAATGCCAAGCAGAACATGTATAACAAAAACTGGCATCAAGATGACAGAATCTAGGATCCTGGACTGGGATTCACGTTTCTCCCCCTAGGAATTAGATCACTTGTGGGAGGTGTCCCTGCCTATGTCAGGGGTTTGGAACTGGATGATCTTTGAGGTCTCTTCCAACCTAAACCATTCTATGATTCCATGATCCTATGAAGCTCCAGTGCCAGTATGGCTGTACAGGAAGCAGTTCAAACAGCTAAATGTACACTCTTGCTTCCTCATCTTCTGATTCTTGCACCCTAAGCAATAACTGAGCTTTACTGCCTTGAAAAGTTTAGCCAAATGAGAAGAAATTACTTTTTTTNCTAAATCACCATAAAGTTACACCTTTTAGGTTTGTTAGGCAAAAACACTTCCCACATCCAACAGAAAACAGGCCCCATTCATATCAATTATTCATTGTTAATTGGCTATGTTGACTGAGTCACTAGCCCATTGTACCATTCAGAAGTGATTTTCATCAGTCATGGAAATACAGTCAACAAAAGATCTGCTCTGTGGAAAATAGACATGTCTACCATCATGAGTTCTGCTCTACTGGAGGGAAATAGTACTGCCTGCTAGAGCAGGTCACCTCAGATATCACTGGTCAGTAGTTGAAGTCCTTCTCAATTATATAACTACATAAATGTATGGTTTTCAGGATGAGCAGTAGTACTTTTTGTGTCTTACATGGTTAAATATATATAGAAATATGTGGTTAAATATATACGTAAATATAATTTACTCTGCTCTCGTCAGACCCCTCCTGGAGTACTGTGTGCAGTTCTGGAACCCTCAACACAAGAAGGACATAGAACTGTTTGAGCCAGACCAAAGGAGGGCCACGAAGATGCTCAATAGGCTGGAACACCTCTGCCATGAAGACAGGCTGAGAAAGTTGGGGCTCTTCAGCCTGGAGAAGAGAAGGCTGTGAGGAGACCTTATAGTAGCCTTCCAGTATCTGAAGGAGGCCTACAGGAGGGCTGTGGAGGGACTATTCACAAGGTCTTGTAATGACAGGATGAGGGGGAATGGGTTCAAATTGGCAGAGGGGAGATTTAGACTGGATGTTAGGAGGAAGTTCTTCACAGTGAGGGTGGCAAGGCACTCGAACAGGTTGCCCGGGGAGGTTGTGGCTGCTCCCTCCCTGGAGGGGTTGAAGGCCAAGTTGGATGAGGCCTTGAGCAACCCCTGACCTAGTGGGAGGTGTCCCTGCCTATGGTACTGGAGGGTTGGAACTGGCTGATCTTTGATGTCCCTTCCAACTTAAACCATTCTATGATTCTATGATTCTAAGTACGAGAGTTGGGGCTCTTCAGGCTCGAGAAGAGAAGGGTTCTTAGAGGTCCCTTCCAACCTAGACCATTCTATGATTCTGTGATTCTATCTTTTGTCCGAAGTAAATATGCCAGCCTGTCCTTTGATAACATCTTATATTGGCTTTGATGCATTGGTAAGTCTTCAGAATATGATAGACAATGAAAATAAAGATGTTCCAAACATCAGGCCACTTACATCACTCAGAGTCTTCTGTGCCTGTGTTATCTTGACCATCTCAGGATCTGGGATGCTTCCCAAGTACCACGACTTTCCTTCCTGGTAGGCAGCATAGTAAGCATTCTACAAAGCAAAAATTAACAATTACCTTCACCCATGCTTTAATACACAAGCAGCTTATCCCACAGAAAAAAAGAAAGGAAATATGCACAATGCAGTGGAAGTGAAACTTATTCTCTGCAGACACAGAGCACAGGGCCTAATTCCACATATCTTCAGAATGCCAAGCAGAACATGTATAACAAAAACTGGCATCAAGATGACAGAATCTAGGATCCTGGACTGGGATTCACGTTTCTCCCCCTAGGAATTAGATCACTTGTGGGAGGTGTCCCTGCCTATGTCAGGGGTTTGGAACTGGATGATCTTTGAGGTCTCTTCCAACCTAAACCATTCTATGATTCCATGATCCTATGAAGCTCCAGTGCCAGTATGGCTGTACAGGAAGCAGTTCAAACAGCTAAATGTACACTCTTGCTTCCTCATCTTCTGATTCTTGCACCCTAAGCAATAACTGAGCTTTACTGCCTTGAAAAGTTTAGCCAAATGAGAAGAAATGACTTTTTTTTTTTTTTTTAATCATTTAGGATATTTCCTTACATNCATTTAAATGCTGCCAGTAAAACCCTAATAATCAGGACTGCCCAGACCAACCCTTGGTCTCCTGCAGGCTGGTGGATTGGAGTCTTGAGAGTATTTCTTACCTGGGTAGCCAGTTGCTGGGCTTTATAGGCAGCTTCAATTTCTCTTGACCTTGCATCCCACTGAAAGACTGATTTCAATTGTTCACTCTCTTCTCGATATTTTATCTTAAAAAAAAAAATCACCTTGATATTAGTAGTTTGTTTGTACATATCTGCCTCTTAAGAGAAGAACAATAAGGGAGACAAACAAAGTGAACAGTTTCTAGTCTGTCATAGGGAGAGAGGTGAACTCTCTCCATATCCACAGTGATGCATAATCTGTGTGGACTGCAGCACCAAAAGGAGATAAATGGAAGATGAGACAAACACAGTGCAATTCCCACCACAGCAAACCCACTTCTGTGCCTGCTAGTTTGGACTGCACCTTAAATCTGTCCAAAAGAAGGCTACTTCCCCAAACACCTCTGGTGACCAAGCTTTCTTGCCTCTCACACACTGACACCATTAGACAAGAGGTCATGGGGCAATCAGTATCTAAGATTTTGCTGTGTTAGCTTTCGGTTCCTTCTTCTGCCTCACAGCAAAAATCACCAGCGCAAGAGACAAGGAACAATGGGACTGCACAGAACAAATTTTCTCAGTGGCAGCATCAACACGACTCAGTTTTGAGATGATTTATTCTAGCCATAATGCTTATCTGTGTCTGTGTGATAGATCTCCAGCTGCTACAGGACAGCCTGGCTTTCAGTGTCAACTAATAATTTCACCCCAAAGACACATTTCTATACGACAGGAATGAAGAAACCAAGGGACTATGGGAAGCATATCTGATCCACCAAATTCCCACTGCCCACAGGAAAATAACAATCGCCTTCTGAGAGCCTGCAAATTTGTCCATTTTGTCATCCTTCTCCCTTCTAGGTTACCACTTATGTTTTGTCTGCATACAAAAAAGGCTATGCAGCTCTATGCCATGCAAAGTCTCTGTAATGACTTCTTCCATGCCACTCATTCTTGGCAAATGAGTTAGCATGGAAGACATTCTCAGAGGATGGCCATGAAGATGATCAGAGGGCTGGAGCACCTCTGCTATGAGGACAGGCTGAGAGAGTTGGGGCTTTTTAGCCTGGAGAAAAGAAGGCTTTTAGGAGACCTTGTAGCAACCTTCTAGTATCTGAAGGAGGCCTACAGGAGGGCTGTGGAGGGACTATTCACAAGGTCTTGTAATGACAGGATGAGGGGGAATGGGTTCAAATTGGCAGAGGGGAGATTTAGATGGGATGTTAGGAGGAAGTTCTTCACAGTGAGGGTGGCAAGGCACTCGAACAGGTTGCCCGGGGAGGTTGTGGCTGCTCCCTCCCTGGAGGTGTTCAAGGCCAGGCTGGATGAGGCCTTGAGCAACCTCTGACCTAGTGGGAGGTGTCCCTGCCTATGGTACTGGGGGGTTGGAACTGGCTGATCTTTGAGGTCTCTTCCAGCCTAAACCATTCTATGATTCTATGACTGCATTTATCCTTAAGGTCAGAACTCTAACCCACAACTGGCTTCCACCTAAGATTTCCGCTATGACTGGAGCTGCATTATCTGTAAAGACACAGCATTTTACACTTGAAATCTGGCATGAAGTTCTGAAATAATAATTTGGTCTTTGGATAATACTTTTTTTTTTTTTAAATAACCTATGAGGACTGAAACCTGTAAGAAATTTCCATAAGAACATATCCATGTGGCATGAGATGAAAGAACTAAAACGTAGTGGGCAATAATCTATTCTCCCATTTCTCTGCACTGTGTCCACAAAGTCCTATGGCTACGTAAATGTAAATTACTGCTATATTTAGTCCTGGCTCATCATCTTCCTACTGCTACTTTTATCACAACAGCATACAGAAATCCAACTGAAATCACAGCTCTCTTACACAAATCACTCCACAGATGCAAAAAAAAATAACAGTCCTTGTCCTGAAGAGTGCAAAATCTAAGCTGACAGGACAGAAAAATCACTGAAAATGTGCACCATTATTCCATTTTATAAATTAAGTACAGAGCTGCAAAGAGATGAACTCTTTGTCTGCTCACATTGAAATTCATTGTAGAAGGAGTTTAATTTTTCTGCCTGCAATTTGAGTCAGTATTCCAACATAAGGCTTCTGTGAGAACCTTATGTTAGGACTGAAGAAACTTAGCACATTTTCCCCATTAGAAATGATTTCACGTAAGAAGCCTCCCACAAACTACAGCAGCAACTGAAACCTTTTCCCTAAATACCATTATCTTATACGTTTACCAATGAAAAAGTTCTCCTGCACTCAAAGTCTCTATAGAAGCCCTCCCTTTGCATAAGTACTGCAGAATCAGCTTCTTTACTACCCTTAGGAATTTTCTCTCTGGAGCAGAATCTCATTATGGGATTGAAAAGGACAGAAGGTGCTTTATGTGTAAAAAAAAACAAGGGAGAGTGATCTTTGAGCTATAATTTGCCTGGTGTGTATATTCATATGCACTGGAAGTATCAGGGTCTCGTATCACTGCTTAAACCCAGAAATAGAACCTACTGTAATCCCAAACCCATGCCTGACCAGTTCTGTCACACATAGCTTAAAGTAAGTGTGATAATCACTGCAGAAATAGTTACTGCCCGTGATACTGCAAAAAAAAAGTGATGCATAAGAATACCTTTGCAAGAATAAGGATGCAGCACCTAATAAAGGCTATTAGTGTACGTTAACTTTGTACAGCTAACACGGAACGCCAGGATGATTTTTGCATGTTATAGTCTAAGACAGATGCATGACTTTTCTTCTCTCATTTAACTGATGGCTAATCACAGCAAACCACACATTGGTTTGCCTGCTAAATATAGTCCCGGAACGAACAGCACTGTTTTAGAGTAGATAAAAAAAAAGCTTACAGTCAAGAAAATAGTATTACACATAGAAAGGAGCTAGCTATCAATTCCCAGCTGCCTCTGTATTTCTCATTCCATGGAATTCTTAGAAATGCATGTTTGAAACGGATGTATCTGGTGGGGGGAAACAATGCATGAGAGCAAAGAATAGCATTTGAAAAGAAAGAAGACTCTGAGCACCTCTAGAGGTTTGCCGGGGCACAGCAGCCTGTCAGAGGACAGATGCAGTGCGAAGGGCAAAAAAAGCATCTTTCAGCCTCGATACCTTGCCAAAAACACTCAAAGCTTCCCAGACTTCGCGTTTCCTCCTCTCAGGCTTGCCAGAAATACTCCACAAAGCATTTATCAGTATTCTGGCTTCATCTCACCGAAACAGATTTATTTTGTTGTTTTTGTTGTTTCACGCCTTTTAGCATCAGTTTCAGAAGAGATAAATCAAGTAAACCCCCGCCCCGACTTAGTTAGTAAATTAACACAGCTCTGGGAAGTTTACACAAACAATTCTTCCATGCAGATTATCGGATATGGCAGGTGAGAAACTGCCAACCATTTTTTCTTTCTGGAAGCAGCAACAAATTCAGATCTATCCTTTTATTTTTTCACAAATGAACTTATTTTAAATACTACAATTCAAACCCGGGCTGGGAACTCACTGCTCTAAAAGAACACAGGAGGCAAAGCAAAGAAGATACCTTTCTGTTTCTAAAACTTCTGCTGGTTTGAACTAATTGGAGGATTTGGATGAGAAATTAGGTTATAAGCTGAGAAATGAAAACACTGAGGGTGCTACTTCACTCATAGCTTTACTGAGAAAGAAAAAAAAAAAAAAAAGTTTAAGAGTTGTAACCCAAATTGAGATAAGTGAGATGGTTTCAGACCACTCTGGGCTGTGGGCATGTGGCTGGGCATGGCTTTCTCCTTTTGTAGCTGAATCTGAATAATTCCACTAACTTCTTTTCCTGCTGCTAACCCCCCTGGCCGATCTACCTTCACCTATCTGCTGCATAAAACAGATGGTGAGATAAGATTGGAGAAAGGGAGAAGGTGGTAGGGGTGGTTAGAAACCCCTCTTAAGGATTTTGATCTCTGGGAGGGGTGTGGTGTTTCTCTATTACCTTTTTACTGTATATACGTGTAAATATCTGTTATACATTGTAAATATCTGCTTGTATATTGTGCAAAGCTGTAAATATNGGGGGGGGGCAGATAACTGCTAAACCACCACAAACCAAGAAACAGGGTGTCAAAATGTAAAATATGCATTTGGCCCTCCAGCTTCTTACCTCACTTACCACTTCCGACAGTTTTTTTGCATTCATATTTATCGGTGTCTCAAAGATGCTTGTGAATGCATTGTTTTTTGGATTATGTCTAGAAAGGGAAAGTGCAAAGGTATGTTAGGAATGTACCAGACAGCCCACCAGAAAGCTTCTCTTGGAGCACTCAAAACCACAATGCCAGCCTCCACCACTCTGTACGTAACAACTTTTCCCCCCCCCACCCACACACAGCTCTCAGCTTAGATGCAAGTTATTATTGTATGGAGTAGGTGCCTAGAGCAAAATTAATTTTAATGATCATCATATCAATGCTGCGCTTCTAATAACAAAAGAGAATAATAGAATAAAAAACTACTGTCATCTTCCCTTTTTCTGCTGACAAATTTGACAGGAATTGATCATTATAAAATAAAAACTTCCTAGAACAAACCAACTCCGAAATCTGCACTTTATATATTTTTTTTTTTTTCCGATGATTATCTCCACCTTGTTAACCCTTAACCACTTCTTTGGAATGGACTGAAATGTACAGTTAGGTTTGGGGTTTTTTCTTCCCCTTGATATTGAAAAGGAACTTAACCTGGAATGGACACAAGAGGAAGCTTTATATACAACAACAGGAGTTTCCCATCATTTCTGATGCATCTAAATCCAAAGATATGTAGGAAGGCAGTGACAAATCATAATTTCACATCACGTGTGGGGCCAGGCTGAGTCTAAATGCTGATCTCCTACTAGAGCAAAACAACTTTGCTTTACAAAAAGGAGAAAAGGAAGCACACTTACGCTTGACAGTAAGGCTTTTTCTCATGGCTAACAAAGTTGTTTACCGTTAACATCATCTTGCATACTTCGCAGTGAAAGCAGGCTTTATGCCACGTCTGGAAATACCACAAAACAGAAAACCAAACAGACACAAGTTGCATTCCATTATTATTCTGAGTTTTACATTCCAGTATCGATCCTTCAAATTAATTGCATGACTCTGGAGAATTCCTCTTCAATTACAGGCCTATTATTGACTCATTTCGGTTCTGAACTCGGTTGCGAGCAGAGAACTTTTGGAACCCAGAGGTTTGCACTCCGTTAAATGTGCCAAACTGTACATTTATTATAGTCCAAAAAAATAATAATAAAAAAAAAAAAAGAGAGAGAGAACTGACCTGATCTATACAGTTAATCTTCTCAGCAGGGTAAACCCCATAGCCACATCTAGCACACGGCTGCACATTCATCTTGAAATCCACAGAGTGAATTAAAAAAACACCAGGTTTATATAAAAGGTTCAAAGAGTATGAAAGTGACTTTTTGGCCTGTGCAAAGCACACTCTAGACACTCCAGTCAGGGCCTTTTGCCGTGGTCAATGGCTCCCATTAAAGCTCTGAATTGAAGTCTGTTGCTCCTCTTGCTGACCTTCTGTTTCAAAGTCAGCTGCAGGCTGGCTTTTAAAGCTGCCAGTTAGTAAGAGTGGTTATTTTGGCAACTGTGTCAGTACGTAAGAGAGGGTAGCGATATCTTTCTCTAAATAGAAGAATGAACTCACAGAAACGAATCATGTCCATGTGAACATTAGACTCTGATCACTTAGTATTTCAGTGTTGCTCTAAAGCCAGTTATTAGAAGCCCAAGATGAAGTGAGAGGTACAGACAGGAGCAATTTATCCATAGTCTCCCCTCAGCCTGACATACAACAAGTGACCCCATGGAGGGCTACTCTGTGTTTAGGAACAGCCTGATATTAGAAGAAGGTACCACCATAGAATCATAGAATCAGTCAGGGTTGGAAGGGACCACAAGGATCATCTAGTTCCAACACCTCTGCCATGCCCAGGGACACCCTACCCTAGATCAGGCTGCCTGGCCTCAAACACCTCCATGGGTAACTCATTCCAGGATCTCACCACTCTCATGCTGAACAACTTCCTCCTCACATCCAATCTGTATCTCCCCACCTCCAGCTTCGCTCCATTCCCCCTAGTCCTGTCACTACCTGATCACTGAAAAAGTCCCTCCCCAGCTTTTTTGTAGGCCTCCAACAGATACTGGAAGGCCCCAAGAAGGTCACCTGGGAGCCTCCTCTT
>VWZI01003756.1:51495-66369 GCA_013396835.1 Psilopogon haemacephalus | reverse complement strand
AAAAAAAAAAAAAAATTAAACCACATTTCTGCAGGTCTAATTTTAAATAACCTCTGAGAAGGGATTTCCACCACATCATCTGAAGATTACTTCAGTCTAAATGCTCTCCCTTGCCCTTTTCTCAGTTGTATTCTATCGTGTCCGTTTATACCCTCTTGCTCTACATTAATGTGGTGGTTCAAGAGTTCCCTGCTCCTCCCACTTTTGAAATCACCCAGACTAGACTCAGCCAGCTGGAAGCTAAGGAATGAAGCCTTATATTTGAAGCTTTGCACAATATACAGCCTGATATTTACAATATATCACAAATATTTACAGCTATATACAGAGTGATTTGCCATTGGAATGGGCTGCCCTAGGGAGGCTAGGGCTGGAAGTTGAGGAATGAAGCTTTATAGTTACAGATTTGCACAATATATAAGCAGATATTTACAATGTAACGTCAGATATTTGCAGATATTTACAACATATAAAAGATATTACAGATATATACAGTGAAAAGGTAATACAGAAGCACCACAGCCCTCCCAGTGATCAGAGTCCCCAAGAGGGGTTCCCAACTACCCTTAGAATCATAGAACCATAGAATCAGTCAGGGTTGGAAGGGACCACAAGGATCATCTACTTCCAACCCCCCTGCCATGCCCAGGGACACCCTACCCTACATCAGGCTGCCCACAGCCTTATCCAGACTGGCCTTAAATACCTTCAGGGATGTGGCCCTAACCACCCCTTGAGCAACCTATTCCAGGCTCTCACCACTCTCATGCTGAACAACTTCCTCCTCACATCCAATCTGGATCTCCCCACCTCCAGCTTTGCTCCATTCCCCCTAGTGCTGGCACTACCTGAGATCCTAAAATGTCCCTCACCAGCTTTTTTGTAGACCCCCTTCAGATACTGGAAGGCCACAAGAAGGTCATCTGGGAGCCTTCTCTTCTCCACACTGAACAGCCCCAACTCTTTCAGTCTCTGCTCGTAGGATTCTCTCATGTGGGGTAGGAAGGGACCTCTGGAGATCATCTAGTCCAAACCCACTGCTGAAGCAGCTTCACCTAGAGCAAGTTGCCCAGGAGCTCAACCAGGTGCATTTGGACTCTCTCTAGAGAAGGATACTCCACAACCTCTCTGGGCAGCCTGTTCCACTGCTCCAGCACTCTCATGCTCCCTCATAGCAGAGGTTCTCCAGCCCCGATCATCCCTTCCTCCTTCCCTCCTTCACCCCAACACCCAATCTTATCCCAGTATCTATCTTACATGCCAGGTAAACAGGGGAGATCAGCCAGGAATGGTTAGAAGCAGGAATTGCTTGGTTGGGTTACACAGATCCAGCTGAAAGGCAGGGAGAGGGAGAGACCAACAGCCCAGAGCTCAAACTCGAGCAGCTCTGTCTTATCTATGTCTGTGTCCTTACTTCTGTATCGGTTAGCAAAGCTATGAGTGCAGTAGGCATCATCAGCGTTTTCCCTTCTCAACTGTGGTGGTTTAGCAGTTACCTGCCCTCCCCCACCCTTTGATATAACCTAGACATCATCAATGTTTTCCCTTCTCAGCTGTGGTGGTTTAGCAGTTACCTGCCCCCCCACCCTTTGATGTAACCCAGGCTAGAACTCAGAGCGGTTGGAAGTTGATAAATGAAGCTTTGTATTTACAGCAATGCTCAATATACCAGCAAATATTTACAACATATAACAGATATTTACAGATATATACAGTAAAAAAGGTAATAGAGAAACACCACAGCCCTCCCAGAGATCAAAATCCCTAGGAGGGGTTTTCTAACCATCCCTACCACCTTTCCCTCCTTCCCCAATCCTATCTCACCATCTGTTGATGCAGCAGATAGGCAAAAGCAGATCGGCCAGGGGGATTAGCAGTAGGAAAATAACTTAGTGGAATTATTGGGAATTAGCTACAAAAGGCAGGGAGATGGAGCCATGCAAGGAGCAGCCACAGCCCAGAGATGCCTGAAGCGCTCTGACTTATCTCTATGTGGGTTACAACTCTTAAAACAATTATTTTTTTTCTTTCTCAGTAAAGCTGTGAGTGAAGTGCCATCATATGCTTTCATTTCTCAGCCTATAGTCTAATTTCTCGCTCAAATTCTCCAATTAGTTCAAACCAGCACATCAGCCTATAATCTAATTTCTCTTATTAAAATATCCCAATTACCACCAAACCAGCACAAGCTAACAGTTTTCCTCTGCCTGCCTGGGAAGAACTGACACCTTCGCATTTTGACTACAGAGAGAATGAAAAGCCCAAGAGAAAAAACAAGACCCAGATGGGGCCCGTGCCAAAAACTTTCAGAAAGGCCTCACAGTGCCTGTGTTCATCAGCTTCCCCTCAGCCTAACTTATCTGCTGGCGTGCAGCACACACTCATTCCTCATGGCTTGCTGAGAGGTGCTGAGAGCTCTTAACAATGGAGATCCCTCTTCTTCCTTGGCTCTCAGCTGCCTCCTGCCTGCCAGCTCTTTTATTTCCCTCGGGCATTTGTTGGCCAAGCAGTGTATACTTAGTGCTTTCAATATTTTTCTTTTCCTCCTTCTTTCATCTAACCAAGCCCTCAATCATTTTGTTGCTGCTCTGTAAAACATCTCAAAACCCTTCGGCATCCTGCAGGGCTTGTGGCTTTTCAGTGGTACCCTCCCTGCAGGGCACGGAAGCTGAGTTTGTTGCCTTACTCTTATGTGTCTCCACTGATGCTAGTTGCCTGGAAGGGTGCTGTAGGTACTTAAAGACTTAAGAGGAGAGGTGGGCTACAGAGCTGGCATTGCAAACCCTTCCATGCTTGTTTCTGAGCATCTCACCTGGAAACAAGGGTAATTTTGTCATAAATGGGCTTTATCTCTTTCTCTTTGCCCTAATGAGATAGGTTAAATCAGCGTAGTGGGACCAAAGTGGCAATGGTTGTGCTCCTAGTGCTGTCCCAACAGCCAAAAAAGTGCTACTGAGCAAGTCAATTGATCTGTCAGTACCTGATGCTCCAAGGGCTGGAACACCTCTGCTGTGACAACAGGCTGAGAGAGCTGGGGTTGTTCAGCTAGGAGAAGAGAAGGCTCCACGGAGAACTTATTGCAGTCCTTCCAGTACTTAAAGGGGCCTGTAGGAAAGATGAGGACAGACTTTTTAGCAAGGGCTGTTGTGACGGAGCAAAGGGTAATGGTTTTAAATGGTTTTAAACTAAAAGAGAGGAGGTTCTAACCAGACAGAAGGAAGAAATCATTTACACTGAGGGCAGTGAAACACAGGCACAGGCTGCCCAGACAGGTGGCAGATGCCACAGAGAATCATAGGATCATAGAATGATTTAGGTTGGAAGGGACCTCAAAGCTCAGCCTGTTCCAACCCGCCCTGTGCCATAGGCAGGGACACCTCCCAGTAGAACAGGTCGCCCAAGGCCTCATCCAACCTGGTCCTGAACACCTTCAGGGAGGGAGCAGCCACAACCTCCCTGGGCAACCTGTGCCAGTGTCTCACCACCTTCACTGCAAAGAACTTCCTCCTAATACCCAGTTTCAATCTCCCCTCTGCCAGTTTAAACCCATTACTCCTCATGCTGTCACGACAAGACCTTGTTAATAGTCCCTCCCCAGCCCTCCCCTAGGCCCCCTTCCCTGTAGGCTCCCATCCCTGGCAGCATTCCAGATCAGGCTGGATGGGGATCTGAGCAACCTGATCCAGTTGAAGATGTCCTTGCACACTACAGGAAGTTGGACTAGATGACCTTTAAAAGTGGTGGGTTGTTTTTTTTTTCCAACCCAAAGCATTCTAAGATTCTGTACCTCAGTTTCCTTTTTAGCTTTGTGATTCATTTTGTTTCCCCTCTTCTTTCTGGTGCTCTTAGAACCGTGACAGTTCACTTAGCTTTGTGTCTAAACGACTATGGGATGGAGGAAGAGCCTAAGCATGCAGGCTTCCTGACCTGCCCGCTTTCTATCTGCTCTGTCTGCTATGTGCTGGGCTTCAGCTAGGTCTCAGCATCCACAACATGCTTGGAAGGAGCCAGGCTTGGGCATCTGGTGAAGGCATATGCAGGATCATATGTGGCTGTCACCCAGGAGAGAGAGGCTGGGTTGCATTGCAGCCCTCAAAGAGCAGAGGCCACCTCTTTGCACACATATACCTGATCACAGCTTGGTGATGGTGGTGGTGGGCAAGCCTCCTCCTGACAGCAAGCCTGGGCCTGTGCTTGGATGGTGGTGTGGGATGTCCTAACACATGCATTTACCATCAGCCATCTCAGCAGTAGCCTTGGAGCACTGCTGGAATCTAAAGGAGCAATAAATCTGTAGAAATAGCTGCTTACTCAACAGCCCTGATGCACGTCCCAGAACCACACAGTGCCAGTTCTGCTTCTCATACGTGTTTTTAGCTTTTCTGGCATTGCACAGTTGTGAGAGTGAGAAATGGATTCTTTGCTGCCTTGTGGAGACTTACGTATAGGTGCCAGTTAGCCTCCAGCAGCTGCACTGTGCTGTGCTGCTTAGCATTGGGAGTGACATAAGAGCAGAGCCCAGAAAGCAATGAGGGACTTGGAGGTGCTGGTGGAGGAGAAGCTCAGCATGAGCTAGCAGTGTGCACTTGCAGTCCAGAAAGCCAACCAAAGCCTGGGCTGCATCAGGAGGAGTTTGGCCAGCAGGGTGAGGGAGGTGATTCTCTGCCTCTACTCTGCTCTGGTGAGACCCCGCCTGGAGTACTGCATCCAGTTCTAGAGCCACTATTACAGGAGGGATGTGGACATGCTGGAGCATGTCCAGAGAAGGGCCATGAGAATGATCAGAGGGTTGCAGCACCTCTCCTATGAGGACAGACTGAAAGAGTTTGGAATGGAGCAAAGCTGGAGGTGGGGAGATTCAGACTGAGCATGAGGAAGAAGTTGTTCAGCATGAGAGTGGTGAGAGCCTGGAATGGGTTGCCCAGGGAGGTGGTTGGGGCCACATCCCTGGAGGTGTTTGCAGCCAGGCTGGATGAGGCTGTGGGCAGCCTGATCTAGGGTAGGGTGTCCCTGGGCATGGCAGGGGCGTTGGAACTAGATGATGCTTGTGGTCCCTTCGAACCTTGACTGATTCTATGATTCTGTCTGGCAATAGAATGCCCTGCAGAGTTGTAAATCCAGAATATTTGATCTACAGTCACTAGGAGGAAGCACATTTGCAGTAACTCTTGGTACTGAAAGTCCTCATAAGAATAATGAGATATATCCCAAACCTAAGAGCCTACAAACAGCTGCTGATGTTGGTTCGGTAAATTACAACAGTTTCCCTCCTACTTGAGGGAACTGCTGTGTCAAAATTTCATTGGAATTTTCCCATCCAGCCTGGTCACAGGTTTCTTTATCTCAGTGGCTTGTGGTTTCTTCATATTTGCATTCTTTCTGTATTAGCCTTCCAGGCTTAGTCACCTGGTGTCATCCTTGCTTCTTGACTGCATCAGCCTTCCTTGTGTCACTGAGATCTGTCCGTGATGTCTTGCAGGGAGGTAGTTCTGACTTGCCCTCCGTGAACACCTCAGCAAGCCCACAAGCACATTTGGCAGATGCCTTTGCCATTAAAGTTCAGGCAGAGTGAGCACTGAAGGTGGAAAAAATGTGGCACTTGGCCAATCCATAGGGAAAAAAAAAAAAAAATCAGCAGAAATAATCCCAGGTAAATTTTGCAGTACTTTTCCAGACCTGTTCCCTTTTTCGTTGGGGGATTCATTTCAGCACGTGGTCACTTTAAGCTTCCTCAAAGGCATCCAAAGCCTCTTAATAAATAATCTTGCTGTTTCTTATCACATCTGCTTTTGAGCAAGAGATAGGGCAAATGGGATGGCATTAACAACCTGAATTCGGGTCAGAATCAGATGTAGGCTGGGAAATGGTGGTGATGGAGAGCTGAGTGGTGACTGCAGCACTGTATAAGCTCCACGCTAACTCCTACTTGGTTTGGAAGATCTGTGTTTGGAGGATGGGTATGAGACCAGGGGAGGGAGGATGCACAGCAGGAAAAAGAGCTGCATTTCTCCCTACTCTTTCACATGTCTCCTATTACCAACTACCTGGGCACTTTCTGCTCTCTGGATTGTGAGGTGTGGGCTGAATTGGCCAACCCTGGCAACCTTCAGAAGAGGAAGGCATTAAGAAAGGGGTAGGTAAAGACCTTCAGAGTTCATGAGGGCGTTAAGGAAAAAAATGTAAAACCATGGAAAAACAGAGGAAAACCACAAGATTGCAGCAGCAAAGAATTTTCTAGGCAGGATTCTGAACAGACCTTGCATAATATTGGGAGAGTTTATAAAGGTTGTGATAAGCTAACTCAGAAGCAGATCAGTGTTGGAGCAGGAAGGGATGGAAGGAGATTCTGGAGAGATTAGAGACAAAACTCCGTGGGGTTTGGCAACAATCCAGATACAAGTGCTTGCTGTGAAGCAGAGGTAGGTGTTGAATATGAGACACAGGCTGTGAGTTTGAGTGTCATTCAAGTGAGGGTTGTTCACAGCAAGGAGGGCTGGGAGAGGAAAGAGTTTGTGGTGAGATAAGGAGGTGTTCTTCTAACCCTGATAAGAGTTGGCAGGCTCGCATCTGGGAAAGAGCTCAAAGGAAGGACAGGAAAGACCCAGCAGCAGAGAGCTACACCTGCTACCATGAATGCAGGTAAGGTGTAGGGCAGGTGTCAGGAGCATGGGGCCAATATCTTTTCAGAGGTGCCAAGGCACAGTGTGATGGTTTGGGACTTACCTGCCCCTGCCTCACGTTTGAATTCACCCAGACTAGGCTCAGCTGGCTGGAAGTTAAGGAATGAAGCTTTGAATCTATTCTATACTATTCTATTCTATTCTAGTCTAGTCTAGTCTAGTCTAGTCTAGTCTAGTCTGGTCTAGTCTAGTCTAGTTGATTTGATTCGATTTGATTAGATTCTATTTGATCCTACTCTATTCTGTTCTATTCTATTCTGATTCTATTCAATTTGATTCTATTCAATTCAATTCTATTCTATTTGATTTGATTCTATTCTATTCTAATTTGATTCTATTTGATTCTATCCTGTCTTATTCTATTCTGTTCTGTTCTATTAAATTTTATTGATTGTATCCTATCCTATCCTATCCTATCCTATCCTATCCTATCCTATCCTATCCTATTCTATTCTATTCTATTCTATTCTATTCTATTCTATTCTATTCTATTCTATCCTATTCTAATTTGATTCCATTTGATTCTATCCTGTCCTATTCTGTTCTGTTCTGTTCTGTTCTGTTCTGTTCTATTCTATTCTATTCTATTCTATTCTATTCTATTCTATTCTATTCTATTCTATTCTTTGATTGTATTCTGTTCTATTCTATTCTATTTTATTCTATTCACAGCTCAGCACACTATACAAGCAGATATTTACAATATATTACAAATATTTAGAGCTGTACACGGTAAAAAGGTAATATGGAAATACCACAGCCCTCCCAGAGATCAGAGTCCCCAGGAGGGGCTCTCAAACACTCTTCCACCTTCTCCCCACCCCCTAATTTTATCCCAGAACATACCTTACGTGCAAGGTGAACAAGGAAGATTGTCCAGGGGAGGGTTAGAAGGAGAATTGATGAGTTGGGTTACACGGATCCAGCGATAAGCCAAGGAGAGGGACAGACCAACAGCCAGAGCTCAGACTAGAGTGACTTTCTCTTATCTATGTTTATGTCCTTGCTTTAGTACATCTCAATAAACCTATGAGTGAAGCAGACATCCCCATAATTTTCTTTTAACAGCCTATAATCTAATTTCTCTTATTAAAATACTCCAGTTAGCCCCAAACCAGCACACACAAGGCAAGGGGCAATGGGCACCAACTGAAACAAAGAAAGTACCATCTGAACATGAGGAAACATGAGGGAACATGAGGGTGCTGGAGCAGTGGAAGAGGTTGCCCAGAGAGGTTGTGGAGTTTCCTTCTCTGGAGAGAGTCCAAAAGCACCTGGTTGAGCTCCTTGGCAACTTGCTCTAGGTGAAGCGTCTTCAGCAGTGGGTTTGGACTAGATGATCTCCAGAGGTCCCTTCCTACCCCACATGAGCGAATCCTATGAGGAGAGACTGAAAGAGTTGGGGCTGTTCAGTGTGGAGAAGAGGAGGCTCCAAGGTGACCTTCTTGTGGCCTTCCAGGATCTGAAGGGGGCTACAGAAAAACTAGAGAGGGACATGTTAGGCTATGAGATAGTGCCAGCACTAGGGGGAATGGAGCAAAGCTGGAGGTGGGGAGATTCAGATTAAATGTGAGGAGGAAGTTGTTCAGCATGAGAGTGGTGAGAGCCTGGAATGGGTTGCTGAGGGAGGTGGTTGGGGCCACATCCCTGGAGGTGTTCGCATCCAGTCTGGCTGAGGCTGTGGGCAGCCTAATCTAGGGTAGGGTGTCCCTGGGCATGGCAGAGGGGTTGGAACTGCCTGATCCTTGTGGTCCCTTCCAACCCTGACTGATTCTATGATTCTATGATATTTTAATGATAAGGGTCACCAGCTGACATCACAGGGAATATATCAACAGGAGAGAAAACAAGCACGAGGAAGAAGTACCAGGGCATGCAGAGATGCTGTGGGGGAAGGCAGCAGCAGATGGCCAACGTCTCACAAGGCAAACTGAGGCTAACAAGCATGGTGCCCATTGCTGTGGAGGAGAACTCTATGCTCACTGTAGCTTAAGCAGAGAAGAAGCAGGAGATGACATTTTTATATATATATATATTTTTTTTTTTTCTTTCTTTATGTCAGGTTCCTATGGAGAGTGCTTATAGGATTTAAACCTTTCCAGTCCTGAAGTTTTTACTGTTTCAAGATAATATTTTTTTTTTTTTAAGAAACAGACACTTTGAACAAGTAAAATGAAAACTAAAGAGAAATCAAGTTTTCATTTAACTCAAAATGGCTTTTTTTTTTTAACCTTCTCATCTCTCACAAATATCAAAGGAAAGCTGTTTGATGGGTTAGCCCAGGAGTAAACCTGGCAAAGTTTGTTTTTTTTTTTTAATTTCCCTTCTCCACATTATTTCAAGTATTCGTTTCTAGTAATTCTTTTCCAATTTGCTTAAAAAATAAATACATTAACAAATGTTCTTGGAAGTGTCAGCATCGGCCAAAGTGAATCCCTCTTCTCTTTCTTCTTGGTTAGCATTTCAAGGATTAATTCTTGGCCATTTAGAATCAGGGCATGAGGAGTGTTATGCATCTGATGGAACATCTTTGTCATCACCATCTCTGTTCATCACCTTGAGCTTCTGGAGCCCCCACCACAAGAAGGACATGGAACTGCTGGAGAGATTCCAGAGGAGGGCCACAAAAATGCTCAGAGGGCTGCAGCAGCTCTGCTATGAGTACAGGCTGAGAGAGTTGGGGCTTTTCAGCCTGGAGAAGAGAAGGCTTCCAGGAGACCTTATAGCAACCTTCCAGTATCTGAGGGGGGCCTACAGGAGGGCTGGGGAGGGACTATTCACAGGGTCTTGTAATGACAGGACGAGGCGGAATGGGTTCAAACTGGCAGAAGGGAGACTGAAACGGGATGTTGGGAGAAAGTTCTTCACAGTGAGGGTGGCAAGACAGTGGAATATGTTGCCCAGGGAGGTTGTGGCTGCTCCCTTCCTGGAGGTGTTCAAGGCCAGGCTGGATGAGGTCTTGAGCATCCTGATCTAGTGGGAGGGGTCCCTGCCTATGGGGGGGGATTGGAACAGGCTGATCTTTGAGGTGTCTTCCAACCTAAACCATTCTATGATTCTATGATTCTATGATTCTATGTGGTAGTTTGAGAAGTTACCCCCACCTCACCCCCCTCTTTTTGAGATAACCCAAACTAGGCTCAGACCCAGCTGGAAGTTAATTAATGAAGCTTTATATATACAGCTTTGCACAATATACAAGCAGATATTTACAACGTATTACAGATATTTACAGAGATATACCATAAAAAAAGTAATACAGAAACAACACAGCCCTCCCAGAGATCACAGTCCCCAAGAGGGGTTCCCAACCACCCTTCCACCTTCCCCCCACCATCCAATCTTATCCCACTATCTGTTTTACATGCCAGATTACAAGGGACGATTGGCCCAGTTGGTTAAAAGCAAAAAAATTGGTTAGTTTAGTTACACAGATCCAGCTAGAAGGCAGGGAGAGAGACATCAGCAGCCTGAGCAGCCTGAGCAGCTCTGCCTTATCTATGTTTTAGGTTCTTACTTTTGTACATCTCAGCAAACCTAATTTTGTCTTCCTTTCTCAGCCTATAATCTAATTTCTCATCAAAACCCTCAAATTAGCCTCAAACCAGCACAAGAGAGTAGAAAGAAACAACAATCTTAAGTCATAGAATCATAGAATCAGTCAGGGTTGGAAGGGACCAAAAAGATCATCCAGTTCCAACCCCCCTGCCATGCCCAGGGACACCCTATCCTAGATCAGGCTGCTCACAGCCTCATTCAGCCCAGCCTTAAACACCTCCAGGGAAGTGGCCCCAGCTACCTCCCTGGGCAACCCATTCCAGGCTCTCACCACTCTCATGCTCAACAACTTCCTCCTCAGATCTAATGTGAATCTCCCCACCCCCAGCTTTGCTCCATCCATCTGAGACATCCAGTTCAGGATGAGATGAACACATCCTAAAACACACTGAATCTTTCTGGTGACTCAGAAGAAAGTCTTAGAGTGATTGTCCCAAGCAGAGGCATTACAGACATCCAGGTGAAGGCACAAGTATCCTGTTCAGCTAGGAAATATTTGTCCCGTGGTGCCCAGGTGTTGACTGATCCTTGTCCCTGCTCCATGGTTGCGTGTGATCTCTCTGACCCTATTTGAGACTGAGCAGTTGCAGAGACCTCCAACTTTACTAGCCCACCACAACACTTTGTCTTTCCAGAAAGGGCCCAACACATCTGGGAAAGAGTGTCTGTGTAGGAAACGCTCACCATTGTCATGCAGCTGGGGGAAAGGAGCAGGTGTTCAGCGAGCAATAATCCCAAGACCTCTCTTGAGCTCCAGCGAGTCCTTCTGGCCCATCTGAGCTGAGAATCTGGCGCTGAGATTCAACTCATGGGGGAAAGAAAGGACAGTTCATTGTGTTAAAGAGTAAGCAAACAAAACCAAGCAAAAAAAAAAAAAAAAAAAAAAAAAAAAAAAAAAAAAAAAAAAAAAAAAAAAAAAAAAAAAAAAAAAAAATCACAGAAATCACCCAATTTAGACTTTGGCCAGGGTACCAGTATTAGCAGAGGTCAAAGTTCTGCTGGCATGAATTAAAATCAAGAGCAAGGAAAAATGGGAGGATGTAAATCGTGGAGGGGGAGGGCAGAGCAGGAGTAGCGGAAAAAGCAGAGCAGGATCATTAATAAATGAAAAAAAGTAGGGCAATGGGTCAAAGCAGCTGGCTGGGTTATTCAACACCTATACAAAAGAATCCCTCTCCTAAAGAAGCAAACTATAGGAGAGCAGTTTGGACAGGGTTTTGAGTGAGGAAGGAAGTCGCTATAAAATATATATATATATAAATAAAAAATTCTTAAAGAACAAGTGGAGGAGTCCTTGTAAAAACTGGAAACTGCAGAGATCAGCATTGCTGCCCTTGTTGGCACGTTGGGCACCAGAGAATGAACTGGGAAATCCCTTGCATTGCTAACAAGCACAACTGGTACTGACTGGAAGGGAGTACCAAAGAGAGTATCTTTGATTTATTCTTTTCCTGCTACTCAAAGCCAAAAGGAGAGGGTCACTCCAGGTGACCTATTGAGGCTCCCAATATAATGGAACAAATGTTAAGGCAGAGGTATGGACACAGCTGCACAACAGAAGCACTGCAGATAAAAGGTCAAACAAGCAAAATGCCAGAGGAACCTGACTGCTTCTGCTGCTTAGCAGTTTCTATACAAAGCTTAACTTGGCTTGGAAAAAAATGTTTCAAAATGATTGAGAAGATTCGGTAGCAAACGTATGGAATAGAATAGAATAGAATAGAATAGAATAGAATAGAATAGAATAGAATANGCAGCCCATTCCAATGCCAATCACTCTCTCTGGGAAGAACTTCCTCCTAACATCCAGCCTATACCTCCCCTGGCACAACTTGAGACTGTGTCTCCTCCTTCTGTTGCTGGTTGCCTGGGAGAAGAGACCAACCCCACCTGGCTACAACCTCCCTTTAGGTAGTTGTAGACAGCAATGAGGTCTGCCCTGAGCCTCCTCTTCTCCAGGCTAGACACTCCCAGCTCCCTCAGCCTCTCCTCACAGGGCTGTGCTCCAGGCCCCTCACCAGCTTTGTTACCCTTCTCTGGACACGTTCCTGTACTTCAACATCTCTCTTGAATTGAGGGGCCTAGAACTGGACACAGTACTCAAGGTGTGGCCTGACCAGTGCTGAGTACAGGGGCAGGGTAACCTTCCTTGTCCTGCTGGCCACACTATTGCTGATCCAGGCCAGGATGCCATTGGCTCTCCTGCCCACCTGGGCACACTGCTGGCTCGTGTTCAGCTACTATCTACCAGCACCTCCAGGTCTCTCTCTGCCTGGCTGCTCTCTATCCACTCTCTCTCATCTCCAACCCTGAACATGTTCAAGGTCAGGCTTGATGGAGCTCTGAGCAACCTGATGTAGCTGGGAATGTCCCTGCTTGCTGAATGAGGGTTGAATTAGACGACCATTAAAGGTCCCTTCCAACCCAACCCATTCTATGAAATGTCAGTGGGTTTGATAATCTCAAGTAAACATTTAGTTGGATATACAAATTTAGGAAATGGTGGTGGTGCAGAAGACATTAACTTGGGCCACATGACAGATGAGTACACTAAGACATCAGTGATTGGTTTTTTGTGTGTGGGGACAGCCCCACACTGAACCCATGAGGTGTGTGCAGTGAAGTGCTGTATGTTTGCAAAGCTGGGTACTGTCCTGAGGAAGAAGGTTTGGAGTGCAAGTGGAAACTTGGGTTGGGGGCGTGGGGGTGTGTTTGTGGGGGAAACTTCAAGCACCTGCAAGTGCTGGAACCTACAATGAGTTTCTTCTACTTAGGTACAGCTTTTGGCTGCGAAGTCCCAGTCCAGTTGTAGACTGAGACCTCGTGGTGACTTTCTTGGTTAATCTCTCAGTAGTTGGGCTTAACTTTTTAGGCATTCCTTGCCTCAGGTCCTGGATTTTGTGTAGAGTTTTAGATCTTCAGCTGCTCACTCCTCTAGCCAGCTGTTTTGCTTTCCTGGATATTCACATAATCAGCTTTGCTCAGCCTCTTTCTTCATTCCCCTTCACCGACATAAAGTACAGCATAGGAAGTTCCACCTCTGCTCACTTGCTCCCTGGGATAGGACAAGGAGCAATGGATGAAAGCTGCAGCACAGGAGGTTCCAGCTCAACACAAGGGGGAACTTCTTTACTGTAAGGGTCCCAGAGCACTGGAACAGGCACCCCAGAGAGGTTGTGGAGTCTCCTTCTCTGGAGGCTTTCATGACCTGTTTGAATGCATTCCTGAGTGTCCTGAGCTAGATTGTATGGTCCTGCTCTGGCAGGAGTGTTGGACTCAAAGATCTTTGGAGGTCCCTTCCAACCCTGACATCCTGTGATCCTGTGACAGATAGAGGAGGAATCAAAGCTTTTCTTGCCAAGGGGGTGTGTGTGCCAATAAGTTTCCCATATCTCATTTACTTGTCTGTAAGACTTCCCCCTGTGCCTGAGATTTTATATCCTCCTTGGATGTGGAAACAACACTAGATTGAGAGATGGGAGGCAGAGGAGCTTCCTTGTGTGGCTGTGACCACATAACCAAGGGACATGCATAGCAGACAGTTGTCACAAGAAGACAACTGAGCTGCTAACACCTTGCTCAAAACAATGTTTACTCATTGCAGTTCGCATATGTCATTGTGAATAGAATAGAATAGAATAGAATAGAATAGAATAGAATAGAATAGAATAGAATAGAATAGAATAGAATATAGAATAGAATAAACCAGGTTGGAAGAGACCTCCAAGATCATCCAGTTCAACCTAGCACCCAGCCCTACCAATGGCACTAAGTGCTCCATCCAGGCTTTTCTTGAACACCTCCAGGGATGGTGACTCCACCACCTCCCTGGGGAGCCTATTCCAATGCCAATCACTCTCTCTGGGAAGAACTTCCTCCTAACATCCAGCCTAGACCTCCCCTGTCACAACTTGAGACTGTTGCTGGTTGCATGGGAGAAGAGACCAACCCCACCTGGCTACAACCTCCCTTCAGGTAGCTGTAGACAGCAGTGAGGTCACCCCTGATCCTCCTCTTCTCCAGGCTGCACACCCCCAGCTCCCTCAGCCTCTCCTCACAGGGCTGTGCTCCAGGCCCCTCACCAGCTTTGTTGCTCTTCTCTGGACACATTCCAGTACCTTAAAACCATCTTGTTCCTTCCATGTAATCAGTTCTAGGTTTGAATTTGGCAACTTGCTCCAGTGTCACCATGGTGCCTCCTCCATCTGACGTGATAAACAGCATAGCTCCTTATGAGTTTCCTGGCACAAACAGGAAGATAAGCTTGGACAGAAAACTGCAAGCCTATCTTAAATGGAAATGTAAAGTAATCGATGCCAGTATTGCCAGAAATGTGAGGAAAGTGCACTGCAGGTTGCTTTGTTTCAATGCAGAGTGCAAACCTGGGCACAGCATCATTATCTGCTCTCCAAAGAGCCAAGCAGAAGGCAGTTGTGACATCCTTTGTCCTGTGTGATGGTTTGGGAGTTACACACCTCACACACCCCCTCCCCACCCCACCCCGTTTGAATTCACCCAGACTAAACTCAGCCAGCTGGAAGTTAAGAAATGAAGCTTTATATTCACAGTTGAGCACAATATGCAAGATATTGACAGTATTTAATATTTACTAAATATATATTTACAATATGTACAT
>VWZI01003756.1:33011-51401 GCA_013396835.1 Psilopogon haemacephalus | reverse complement strand
GTTTATATATATAAATATGTACATGTAAATATATATTTACAATATGTATTGTAAATGTAAATACATATTTACAATAGGTAAATATTTAATATTTACAATATACAAGCAGATATTTACAATATATTACAGATATTTACAGATATATACAGTAAAAAAAAGTAATAGAGAAGCACAATGCCCCTCCCAGAAATCAGAGTCCCCAGGAGGGGTTCCCAACCACCCTTCCACTTTCTCCCCTCCTCCCAGTCTTATCTCAGAATCTCCCTTATGTGCAAAGTAAATCAGAGAGATTAGTGAGGGGGATTAGAAGCAGAATTGATCAGTTGGGTTACACAGACCCAGCTTGAAGCCAGAGAGAGAGAGAGAAATCAGACTCCACAGACACAGAGACACTCCAACTGTCTTATCTATGTTTGTGTCCTTGCTTGTGTATGTCTAAGCAAGCCTAAGGGTGAAGTGGACCTCACTATCATTTTCTTTCCACAGCCTATAACCTATTTTTTCTCCCTAAAATATTCCAATTTTTTTGCCACGAGGACTCATTGTTGACTCCTGCTCAAATTCTTGCCCGCTGGAACCTCCACAGCCATTTCTGCAAAGCTGGAACTGGCCTGAGCCTGTGATGCTGCATAGAGCTATCCTGTTCCTGACACGTGGGTGCTGTTTTCTTTTCCTTGGGGTCACATCAGCTAATTTATCCAGATTTTCAATGCCTTTCCAAATGGCAGTCCTGCCCTCCTGCAGATCAGGTGTTCTCAGCAGCTTGATGTCGAGAGAGAACTTGCTGAGGGTGTCCCCTGTCAACATCTGGGTCACTAATAAGGATTTCTGAACGTCTCAAGTCACTGCCATTTCAGCCCTAGAGCCCAGCAAAAAAAGCAACTTGCCTATCATGCTGTTTTTTTGAGCACAAATACACCTGTATCAGTGACACAGACATGAATATTAGCTTGGGTAAGGTTGTAGTCCTAGAGGGAAGTTGAGAGAAGCCATCACTGTCACAGAGTCACAGAATGGTAGGGGTTGGAAGGGGCCTCTTGAGAAAATCTAATAAAATTCTCCTGCTAAAGCAGGGTCACCCAGGGCAGGTTGCCTAGGATCCTGTCCAAGTGGGTTTGGAATCTGTCCAGGGAAGAGGACTCCACAACCTCTCTGAGCAGCCTGTTCCAGTGCTTTTTTACCCTCAAAGGAAATAAATCTTTCCTTACAGAATCATAGAATCAGTCAGGGTTGGAAGGGACCACAAGGATCATCTAGTTCCAACACCCCTGCCATGCCCAGGGACACCCTACCCTAGAGCAGGCTGCCCACAGCCTCTGCCAGCCTGGCTGCAAATACCTCCAGGAATGGGGTCCCAAACACCATCCTGGGCAACCCATTCCAGCCTCTCACCACTCTCATGCTCAACAACTTCCTCCTCACATCCAATCTGAATCTCCCCACCTCCAGCTTTGTTCCATTCCCCCTAGTCCTCTCACTACCTCATAGCCTCAAAAGTCCCTCCACAGCTTTTCTGTAGGCCCCTTCAAATACTGGAAGGCCACAAGAAGGTCACCTGGGAGTCTCCTCTTCTCCAGCCTCAACAGCCCCAACTCTTTCAGTCTGTCCTCATAGCAGAGGTGCTGCAACCCTCTGAGCATCCCCATGACCCTTCAGAGGCTGTTAATTCTCAGTTCTCACCCATTCTCCCTGCATTTTCTATTCCTGGGTATTTTTCACAAGCTTCATAAGGGATTCCCATTCTCCTAGTTTGTGGAAAAAGAAAGGATGGGAAGATGGACCAACAGTGAATCATCCATCAGAATCATAGAATCAGTCAGGGTTGGATTCCACAAGGATCAGCTAGTCCCAACCCCCCTGCCATGTTCAGGGACACCCTACCCTACATCAGGCTGGACACAGCCTCATCCAGCCTGGCTGCAAACACCTCCAGGGAAGTGGCCCCAACCACCCACCTGGGCAACCTGTTCCAGGCTCTCACCACTCTCATGGTGAAGAACTTCCTCCTCTTGAATCCCACTGATTGGCTTTTTCTGGGGATGGGAGGTGTAAAGTTGACTTTCCTACTGCTTTTGTGCTTGAATCCCACTGATTGTTTTTTGTTGGGATGGAGGTGTCTTTTCTTTGCAAAACAATGCATGTAAGAGAAAGTAGGAAGGCTCTGTAAGTGAGCTATGAAAAAAAAAACAACCAGGTAATTTCTCACCATTTATTACAGCAAGTTGCTTGTCTGTCCTCATTTCATGCCCAGATCTCAGCAATCCAGCTGTTGAGCACTCATCTGAGACTCTCTCATTGGCCATTTGGAAACAGTTGGGTTAGGACTCAGCAGACTTTCCTGTTAAGATAATATTTCACTGAAACAAATCATTAGGAATCTCAGCACTCTACATCCTGAGTGAGAGACCATCAGCTAGCTGAGAACTAACATCCACAGAAATCCTGAAGAGCTACCAGCATCTTCACTCTGGCTCCACTGATTTCCCTGGAGTTATGATAAATCCGATCCCAAAGTGCTGTCGATGAGTGGGAGGGCTGAGGAATGAGGTGCTGCAGGAAGGATTTCCAGATGTCTGCAGACCTTCATTCAAGAGGCAAGCAGCTCTGCCTTCTCATTTCTACTGGGATGATCTGAGAGGAGTGTCACTGAGTCAGATTTATGCCTATGTAACATGGGCATGAGCAAGAGAAAGATTGGACAAACTGCCCCTAAAGCCCTGGTGGATTTGAGAGCCTTCTCCAGCAGCTTAGGTAGCTTTTCTTTCTATCCTTAGCAACACAGCCCTGATTAACCCCCAGGCTGTGGTCAGTCATTTTGAGGACAGTTTGATTGACAGCATGTCATCTGCTGGAGGTTTTTTTTCCCTACCTTGTCCAGTGCATTAGCTCCTGGAGGTGATTGGATAGTGTGGATTGCTGTTTTGCTGATTTGTGGGGATATTCTATAAGAAAAAGTCATCCTGAGCAAGAGGCATGAAGTATTTCAGTGTAAGTACAACAAATATGCATTGAGACTCCTCTCTCATCTAGCTCTAAAAAAGTGTATTTGGGCAAGATGACCTTGACAGACAGACAGTAGAACCCTCTTCCTGTTCTGAAACCTTAAATGGACAACACAAACTTTGCCCACTGTGGGCACTGTTTATATTTCATGGTAGTTTTTTTGTAGGTGCCTCTTTCTTTCTCATTTTATGTTGCTTCATAAGAGCAGATCTGACAGATCTGTGTGGGTAACCAACTCTATCACTGAAGGGACATCCCTTAAGGGTCATCCCTCAAGAAATTACTCCCCGAAGAAAATGGCTATTGATAAAGTCTGTCATGATTTGCCTCTCGTTTTAATTTGTTTGTCCTTGTTTCAATGCTTTTTGACAGCTTGGGAGAAAGAAAAAGTAGACTAAATCCTTAGAGAGCAGATTGATTTCTGGGAGCACTGCCAGCACATTGTAGACCACCATTGGTCCAGGGACTACCATCTGGATAATAGGTTTGCTCGGAAATTGTGCTGCCAGTGGCTGAAAGCTCTAAGGTGGGACCCATGGGGGGACAAAAAAAAAAGAAAGAAAAAAAAAAAAGTTAAAGACACCTTCCTGGAAGCTGTTGAAAATGAAATAAATGAGATTTTTTTTTTTCTCCTTGTAGATAAAAATGATGGGTTGACCTTTAACTGGGAAATAAATAAGTGAATAATTGCTTGGCAAAATATATACCTGGAAAGAGCAAATCATAGTGAAATATTTGTCGGTGTGCATGGATATATATATTAAAATAAGGCAGAAATTTGTCAAAATAATAATCTCTCAAATAGTGCCTAATGTCTTTTCTCGTGTAGCTGAGGTTAAAATTCCATTTAATTTCAGGGCTTCCGTGCAACGTGCACAAATATTTAGCTTGAGAATAAGAAGTATCAGAGTAAGAAAATACTGATTTTTAGAATAGAATAGAATAGAACAGAATCAGCCAGGTTGGAAGAGACCACCAGGATCATCCAGTCCAACCTAGAATAGAATAGAATAGAATAGAATAGAATAGAATAGAATAGAATAGAATAGAATAGAATAGAATAGAATAGAATAGAATAGAATCAGCCAGGTTGGAAGAGACCTCCAAGATCATCCAGTCCAACCTAGCACCCAGCGTTCCAAAACGTGGAGAAAATCAGAACACTTGGCAGCTTTTCTGGATTCTCATTAATTGCAATAGTCACCGAACCTTTCCTCCAAAGAATCATTTCTAAGTAGCATGAGAATTTTCTTGAAACCAGACTTTATTCACCCACTTCAAGAGGTGTAACAAAGAGCAAATCATAGCAAAATCTTTGTCAGTGTCCATGGATATATTTTTTTTTTTAAAGGCAGAAATTTGTCTAAACAATAATCTCTCATATAGTGCCTAATGTCTTTTCTCATGTAGCTGAGGTTAAAATTCCATTTAATTTCAGGGCTTCCGTGCAATGTGCACAAATATTTTGCTTGAGAGTAAGAAGTATCAGAGTAAGAAAATACTGATTTTTAGAATAGAATAGAATAGAATAGAATAGAACAGAATCAGCCAGGTTGGAAGAGACCACCAGGATCATCCATTCCAAAATAGAATAGAATAGAATAGAATAGAATAGAATAGAATAGAATAGAATAGAATAGAATAGAATAGAATAGAATAGAATAGAATAGAATAGAATAGAATAGAATAGAACAGAACAGAATAGCATAGAATAGAATAGATTCAGAAAGGTTGGAAGAGACCTCCAATATCATCCAGTCCAACCTAGCACCCAGTGTTCCAAAATGTGGAGAAAATCAGAATTGGCAGCTTTTTGAATTCTCATTAATTGCAGTAGTCACCGACCCTTTCCTCCAAAGAATCATTTCTAAGTAGCCTGAGAATTTTCTTGAAACCAGACTTTATTCACCCACTTCAAGAGGTGTAAGCATGAGCCAGCTGAAGCAAACTTGCCATTAGGAATGCATTTGCTGTTTTCTAACTCTTTTGTACACACTAAGATTATTATTTTTCTTGTGAGAGATTTGGTTTTAAGCTGACATAGAAAAACTGCTTCCAGCTAAGAAATTTAGAAAGTAGGTTAGTTGTAGGTGCCTGTAGCCAGAACCACCTCGTGCAAGCTACAAAACAAACTATTGCACTCCTTACTAAGAGTTAGAATAAGCCAGGTTGGAAGAGACCTCCAAGATCAAGTGGTGTGCTGTGAACCTGTGAGCAGCAGCTCCTGATCAGAGGATGGCATTGTGGCCCAGACAGCAACTGTGTGCTGGGCTGCAGCAAGAGCAAAGTGGACAGCAGGGCAAGGGAGGGGATTCTGCCCCTTTGCTCTGCTCTCCTCACACCCCACCTGCAGCACTGTGTGCAGTTCTGGAGCCCCCAACACAAGAATGACATGGAACTTTTGGAGTGAGTGAAGAGGAGGGCCATGAAGATGCTTGAAGGGCTGGAGCAGCTCTGCTGTGAGGACAGGTTGAGAGAGTTGGGGCTTTGAGAAGACCGTATAGTAGCCTTCCAGTATCTGAAGAGGGCCTACAGGAAGGCTGGGGAGGGACTATTCACAAGGTCTTGTTATGACAGGATGAGGGGTAATGGTGTTAAACTGGCAGAGGGGAGATCTAAACTGGATGTTAGGAAGAAGTTCTTTGCAGTGAGGGTGATGAGACACCGGCACAGGTTGGCCAGGGAGGTTGTGGCTCCTCCCTCCCTGGATGTGTTCAAGACCAGACTGGATGAAGCCTTGAGTGACCTGTTCTAGTGGGAGGTGTCCATGCCTATGGTGGGGCTTGGAACTGGATGATCTTTGAGGTCTCTTCCAACCTAAACCATTCTATGTTTCTGTGATTCTAGATGACACTTGGAGAATCTTTATTTAAGCCTGAGTCATTAACTCAAAATGAATTGTGGAATCAGTGACCACACTCACAAGACAGGCTTTTCTCAGTCTTACCACAGCCAATATTTCATCAGTTGCAAATAGTGTTAAAGTCTTTCTTCTTCCCGTGTCAAAACCAAAGTTTCTTTGCCAAAGTAGTTCCATTCCATGCGGGGCTTTTATAGTGATAGACTACTGTGGTGGTTTGGCAGTTCCCTACCCCCCCACCTTTTGAAATAAACCCAGGCTATGACTCAGAACGCTGGAAGTTGATAAATGAAGCTTTGTGTTTACAGCAATGCACAATATACAAGCAAATATTTACAATGTATAACAGATATTTACAGATAAATACAGTGAAAAGGTAATACAGAAACACCACAGCCCTCCCAGAGACCACAATCCCCAAGAGGGGTAACCAACCACCCCCTACCACCTTTCCTCCCTTCCCCAATCTTATCTCACCACCTGTTGATGCTGCAGATGAGCTGAGGTAGATCGGCCAGGGGGGTTAGTAGTAGGAAAGAAGTCACTAGAATTATTAAGAATCAGCTACAAAAGACAGAGACAGAGGAACCATGAAAGGAGCAGCTGCAGCCCAGCGAGGCCTGAAACCATCTGACTATCGATGTTTGGATTACACTTTTTAAAACAGTTTTTTTTTTCTTTCTCAGTAAAGCTGTAAGTGAAGTGACACAACATATTTTAATTTCTCAGCCAATAGCCTAATTTCTCACTCAAATTCTCCAATTAGTTCAAACCAGCACAACTACCAAGACAGAGAATCACAGAATGGCAGGGGTGGGAAGGGATCTCTAGAGATAATCTAGTTCAACCCACCTGATAAAGCAGAATTACCCACAGCAGGTTGCCCAGGATTGGGTCAAGGTGGAGTCTGAGGCTCTCCAGAGAGGGAGGCTCCACAATGTGTCTGGGCAGCCTCTTCCAGTCTCCTTTGTCACCCTCAAAGGAAAGGAGTTCTTGTTCATGGTTTGGTGGAACTTCCTTTCTTCTGGTTTGTGCGTTTGATAAGGATGAGCAAGAAAGGGTAGAGGTCAGTCTCTTTTCCACTCATCTACATTATGTCGAAGACATGAAGAACATTTGAGTTCCAAATGGTGAAGTTCACCCAGTAGATGGAAACACCGAAGTCAGCTTAGCTTTAGCACCGATGGACACCAGCTGCTCCAACAAAAACTTTGAAAATCAGCCTCCTCACATCTGCCCTTATCAGAATGATTTTGATTTGGAATATTAGGGAAAATTTCCTCTCTGAAAGGATTGTCAAGCCCTGGAACAGGCTTACCAGGAAAGTAGTGGAGTCCCCACCCCTGGAGGGATTTAAAAGCCACGTTGGTGTGCTACTGAGGGTCATGGTTTAGAGGTGACCTGGCAGTGTTAAGTTGATGGTAGGACTTGGTGATCTTAAAGGCATTTTCCAACCAAAATGACTTAGGATTCTGTTTGAGGTTTCATGATGTTTCTTGCTGTTTCTTGTCTGCATAAATGCATTGGCTTTTCATCTAGACCTCACCTTAGGACATTATTGCAGGGCTGTGTAGCTGTTCTGAAAGCAGCCTCCTCTGCCACTTGGTACCCTGAGGACTGTGCGCTACAGTGTGCCATCACTACATAAAATCATAGATTCAGTCAGGGTTGGAAAGCACCACAAGGAGCGGTTAGTTCCAAACCCCCTGCCATGCCCAGGGACACCCTACTCTAGATCAGGCTGCCCACAGCCTCATCCAGACTGGCTGCAAACACCTCCAGGGATGTGGCCCCAAACACCTCCCTGGGCAACCCATTCCAGCCTCTCACCACTCTCATGCTGAACAACTTCCTCCTCACATCTAATCTGAATCTCCCCACCTCCAGCTTTGCTCCATTCCCCATAGTGTTGGCACTACCTGAGAGCCTAAACAGTCCCTCCCCAGCTTTTTTTACTCCCCCTTCAGATACTGGAAGGCCACAAGAAGGTCACCTGAGAGCCTCCTCTTCTCCAGACTGAACAGCCCCAACTCTTTCAGTCTCTCCTCATAGCAGAGGTGCTGCAGCCCTCTGAGCATCCTCGTGGCCCTTCTCTGGACACACTCCAGCATGTCCACATCCCTCTTGTAATAGTGGCTCCAGAACTGGACAAATCCAGTTCTTTTTTGATTCTGTTGTGGGCCAGCTGATGGGGGTAAAGGGTTACTTGAGAATTTCAGCGCTCTGTTTGTAAAAATACAACTGAAATAACCACCAGTTCTGACAGCTGGAGAGAAAAACCTCAAAAGTGCAAGCAAGGGAGACCCAAAACTCAAAAGGACAACAATACATAACCATCAGCTATTCTGGGTTTTGCTTGGGGTCTGACTCATGAGTTTTGGCCTTGACAGTGTCTAGCATTGACTGCATTCTCACTGCATCTGCGGGGCAAAGATGGTTTAACTGTGAGGAGCAGGGTTGTGGCTCTTCTTCCTGCTGTGTTTCCTCCTATCTACCTGAGCCAGTGAGTTGATAACTCCATGTTGGTATCATCTGCTCTTGATCTGCCTTAGAGTGTGTTTAAAAAAAAAAAAAGAAAAAAAAAGAAAAGAAAAGAAAAGAAAAAGAAAGTACTTGTTTTGTCTTGTATCCATTCATTTACACCTGATTTAATTACAGATGTCCCTGCTTACTGCAAGGGGCTTGGACTTGATGATCTTTAAAGGTCACAGGATCACAGGATGGCAGGGGTTAGAAGGGACCCAAAAAAAATCATCCAGTCCAACCCCCCTGCCAGAGCAGGACCATACAATCTAGCTCAGGTCACACAGGAATGTATCCAGATGGGCCTTGAAAGTCTCCAGAGAAGGAGATTCCACAACCTCTCTGGGGAGCCTGTGCCAGTGCTCAGGGACTCTTACAGTAAAGTTCCCTCTTGTGATCAACTGGAACCTCCTGTGCTGCAGCTTTCATCCGTTGCTCCTTGTCCTATCCCAGGGAGCAAGTGAGCAGAGCCTGTCCCCCCCACTCCTGACCCCCATCCCTCAGATATTTAGAAACAATGACTAAATCCCTTCTCAATCTTCTCTTCTGCAGACTAAGCAGCCCCAGGTCCCTCAGCCTCTCCTCATCAGGCAGTGCTCCAGTCCCCTCATCATCCTCCTAGACCTTCATTGAACTCTCTCCAGCAGATCCCTGTCCCTCTTCAACTGGGGAACCCAAAACTGAAGGCAGTACTCAAGATGAGGTCTCAGCAGGGCAGAGTAGAGGGGGAGGAGAACCTCCCTTGATCTGCTGGACACACTCTTCCTAATACACCCCAGGTCCCTTCCAATCTAAACCACTCTATGGGTGGATGGATGAGGCTCTGTCCAGCCTGATCTAGGGTAGGGTGTCCCTGCCCATGGCAGGGGGGTTGGAAGCAGATGATCCTTGTGGTCCCTTCCAACCCTGACTGATTCTATGGTTCTAGATGGTCCTCGTGGTCCCTTCCAACTCTTACTGATTCTATGATTCTATGATTCTAGATGATCCTTGTGGTCCCTTCCAACTCTTACTGATTCTATGGTTCTAGATGATCCTTGTGGTCCCTTCCAACCCTGACTGATTCTAGGGTTCTAGATGATCCTTGTGGTCCCTTCCAACCCTGACTGATTCTAGGGTTCTAGATGATCCTTGTGGTCCCTTCCAACCCCGACTGATTCTATGATTCTATGATACAACAGTTGTGAGGAAAGCAAACCTTGCTTGCATGCCAGTCAGGCACTGATTCTACACGATTCAAAGAAACCCTGGGGTTTGCTTCTCTTGCAGATACCTTTAAGCAAGAGGGATGACTCAGGAGCCTGCTGACTACGTGTCAACCACCAGCCCCTACAACTATGAGCAGACCCTTCCCACCGTGGGTCGGACGAGCACTGTCACCAAGGTACCTCCAGCCAAAAAAATAACCTTCTTCAAGAGCGGAGACCCTCAGTTTGCGGGAGTCAAGATGGCCATCAACCAGAGAAGCTTCAAGAGCTTCAATGCACTCATGGATGACCTCTCTCATCGGGTCCCACTGCCGTTTGGGGTACGGACCATCACCACCCCACGAGGAATCCATTGCATCAGTGAGCTGGACCAGCTGGAGGACGGTGGATGGTACCTTTGCTCTGACAAGAAGTATGTCAAGCCTATCACCATTACTTCTGGGGGACACAAGCCAGGCCCTCCACGCAACGGCCGCCCCTCCAGCACTTTGAGAAGAGTGGCTCAGGAGGGCAAGTTTGAAGATTATTCCACAACTTTCACTCACCATGGCCCCAGAATACCCAAGAAAATCACTCTGGTCAAGAACGGCGAAAGCAGCTTTCGGCGCTCGATTATCTTGAACCGCAGGAATGCCAGGAGCTTCAAAACCCTCCTGGATGAGATTTCAGAGATCTTGCAGTTTCCAGTGAAGAAGCTCTACACCGTTGATGGGAAGAAGGCAAGTACCTCTGCTGCCTGGTGCTGGGCAGTTGTTCTCACAGAGGTTCTTACATCAGGATTTGCATTCGCCACGATGCAAATCCTTTAGTTCACAGGGCCAATGGTTCACACACCTTAACTTAATCCTTGGGCTTGTGCAGTTAGTGTCACGTTAGTTACTTCCCCTACAACAGGATGATGTAGAAGAACCTCAATTATACAGTTAAGAGCTTCATGCATCAGATATTGTCTTGAGTTAATGGGAGGAAGAAGCTTCTGTCAGAAGTCATAGAATCATAGAATGGTTTAGGTTGGAAGAGACCTCAAATCTCATCCAGTTCCAACCCCCCTGTGCCATAGGCAGGGACACCTCCCACTAGAACGGGTTGCTCAAGGCTTCATCCAGCTGGGCCTTGAACACCTCCAGGAAGGGAGCAGCCACAACTCCCTAGGCAGCCTGTGCCGGTGTCTCACCACCCTCACTGTAATGAACTTCCTCCTAACATCCTGCTTAAATCTCCCCTCTGCCAGTTTAATCCCATTACTCCTCGTTCTGTCGTTACAAGACCTTGTGAATAGTCCCCCCCAAGACCTCCTGTAGGCCCCCTTTAGATATTGGAAGGCTACTATAAGGTCTCCTTGAAGCCTTCTCTTCTCCAGGCTGAAAAGCCCCAACTCTCTCAGCCTGTCCTCATAGCAGAGGTGCTCCAGCCCTCTGAGCATCTTGGTGGCCTCCTCTGGACTGGGTCCAACAGTTCCATGTCCTTCTCTTGGTGGGAACTCCAGAACTGCACACAGTACTCTTGGTGGGGTCTGAGGAGAGCAAAGGGGCAGAATCCCCTCCCTTGCCCTGCTGGCAACACTTCTCTTAATGCAGCCCAGGACACGGTTGGCTCCTAAGCTCAGTGTTTTGCAGGTGGCTGAAATTTTGTCCCATGTTTGTGGGAGACACATTGCAACAGAGGTTTAACTTTTCTGTAGCTAACAAGAGGGAATTCAGCAGAATAAGTTGGCCCATAGGTAACACTGCAGTTTCATAGTCCCTAATAGAACAGAATCCTGCTCACTATATAGGACTAGTCTGTGGGACCAGCCTTGTTCAAAATCTTTGTGGTCAACATGGACAAAGGCATTGAGTGGTACCCTCAGTAAATTTGCTGATGACACCAAGCTGTGTGGTGCAGCAGACAGGCTGGAGGGAAGGGGTCCCTCCAGAAGGACCTGCACAGGCTGGAGAGGTGAGCACAAGCCAACCTCAGGAGGTTGAACAAGGCCAAGTGCAAGGTCCTGCACCTGGGTCGAGGCAATCCCAAGCACAAATCCAAGCTGGGCAGTGAGTGGCTGGAGAGCAGCCCCGAGGAGAAGGACTTGGGGGTGCTGGTGGATGAGAAGCTCAACATGAGCCAGAAGTGTGCACTTGGAGCCCAGAAAGCCAACCAGAGCCTGGGCTGCATCAGGAGAAGTGTGGCCAGCAGGGCGAGGGAGGTGATTCTCCCCCTTTACTCTGTTCTGGTGAGAACCCACCTGGAGTACTGCATCCACTTCTGGAGCCACTATTACAAGAGAGATGTGGACATACTGGAGTGAGTCCAGAGAAGGGCCACGAGGATGCTCAGAGGGCTGCAGCACCTCTGCTATGAGGAGAGACTGAAAGAGTTGGGGCTGTTCAGTCTGGAGAAGAGGAGGCTCCAAGGTGACCTTCTTATGGTCTTCCAGTATTTGGAGGGAGCCTACAAAAAGCTGTGGAGGGACTTTTTAGGCTCTCAGGTACTGCCAACACTACGGGGAATGGAGCAAAGCTGGAGGTGGAGAGATTCAGATTGGATGTGAGGAGGAAGGTGTTTAGCATGAGAGTGGTGAGAGCCTGGAATGGGTTGCCCAGGGAGGTGGTTGGGGCCACTTCCTTGGAGGTGTTTGCAGCCAGTCTGGATGAGGCTGTGGGCAGCCTGATATAGGGTAGGGTGTCCCTGGGCATGGCAGGAGGGTTGGAACTGGCTGATCCTTGTGGTGCCTTCTTCTGAGGGGGTCTCCTACATTAGCCTGACTTGTCCTGAGCAATGCAATGGAGTGGAGCAGTTAACCTGATTCTTACCACTCATTCAGCAAGTTTGCAGATGACACCAAGCTGTGTGGCACAGTCGACTTGCTGGAGGGCAGGGATCCATCCAGAGGGACCTGGACAGGCTGGAGAGGTGGGCCCAGGCTAACCTCATGAAATTTAACAAAGCCAAGTGTAAGGTCCTGCACCTGGATTAGTGCAATCCCAAGCACAATTCCAGGCTGGATGGTGAGTGGCTGGAGAGCAGCTCTGAGGAAAAGGACCTGGGGGTCTGGGTGGATGAGAAGCTCAAAATGAGCCTGCAGTGTGCACACACAGCCCAGACAGCAACTGTGTGCTGGGCTGCATTAAGAGAGGCATTACCAGCAGGGCAAGGGAGGGGATTCTCCCCCTTTACTCTGCTCTTGTCAGACCCCACCTGGAGTACTGTGTGCAGTTCTGGAGCCCCCAGCACAAGAAGGACATGGAACTGTTGGAGAGAGTCCAGAGGAGGGCCACAAAGATGATCAGAGGGCTGGAGCACCTCTGCTATGAGGACAGGCTGAGAGAGTTGGGGCTTTTCAGCCTGGAGAAGAGAAGGCTTCGAGGAGACCTTATAGCAGCCTACCAGTATCTGAGGGGGGCCTACAGGAGGGCTGGGGAGGGACTGTTCACAAGGTCTTGTAATGACAGGACGAAGGGGAATGGGTTCAAATTGGCAGAGGGGAGATTTGAACGGGATGTTAGGAAGAAATTCTTCACAGTGAGGGTGGTGAGACACTGGCACAGGTTGCCCAGGGAGGTTGTGTCTGCTCCCTCCCTGGATGTGTTCAAGGCCAGGCTGGATGAGGTCTTGAGAGTCCTGATCTAGTGGGAGGTGTCCCTGCCTGTGGCGGGGGGTTGGAACTGGATGATCTTTGAGGTCTATTCCAACCTAGACCATTCTATGATTCTATGATTCTACCCTGCAAACATAGTTTGCAGGCCAGCCTCCCTCTCCCTCTTTTTTACCACGTGAAGACATGCAGATATCTTACATTTTCAGCTCTGCAGTAGTAGCAGCCTGATCTTAGTTCTCCCACAGCCAGAGGCCTTATAGTAGCCTTCCAGTATCTGAAAGGGGCCTACAGGAAAGCTGGAGAGGGGCTATTGACAAGGTCTTGTAATGACAAGCTGAAGAGGAATGGGTTTAAACTGGCAGAGGAAAGATTGAAACTGGATGTTAGGAGAAAGTCGTTTGCAGTGAGGGTGATGAGACACTGGCACAGGTTGCCCAGGGAGGTTGTGGAGGACAGAATCACCCAATGTGATTGGAGATCACGTTGGGTGATTCTGTACTCAACAACCTCCCTGAAGGTGTTTAGGACCAGGCTGGATGAGTCCTTGAGTGACCTGTTCTAGTGGGAGGTGTCCCTGCCTGTGGCACAGGGGGGTTGGAACTGGATGATTTTTGAGGTCCCTTCCAACCTAAACCATTCCATAATTCTATGACTCTATGATCTATGATCTCTTGCCAAAGTGCCTTGGCAATACATGGCTAGAACAACATGGGTGCTAACAGACTAGAACTGGTCAGTGTGGAGTATCTGAGGTTGATAGCTCCTACTAAATTTTCCACACCAACGCTTTCAGTGGCAGTTTAAGTGACAAGATATGGAGGTCTCTTTGGGAGACAAAATGCCAATGGCTTTGTCACTTGCTTTGCATCCCCACTGCCAGTTCAGCCTCTGCTCCTGGAAATGGTTCAGCTTGAAGCTGCACATAAGCATAACTGAGAAAGATACTGATGTTCTTCCTTGCAGTTAGATTATCTGGCACGGAGTCTAAGATTATCCTCCAAGTAGTGATAATGACATTTTCCACAATAAATCCTAGGGGTGCTATAGAGACTTTCCACCCCTTTTTTTTTTTTTTTTTTTTTTTTTCCCCTCCATGGTTTCCATCTGCAGAAATGTGGATGTGGACCAAACAGCATCACTTCATCTCTCTGCAGTCCTTTGGGAATCTTCTTTTGGATATGAACCTTTTCATTACCACCTTGTCAATAGGCAGTTCATCTTCTGCACTGTATTTGTTTAATTTGCATTTGTTTTATTTCTGTATAGAATATAGAATCATAGAATCATAGAATGGGCTAGGTTGGAAGAGACCTCAAAGATCATCCAGTTCCAACCCCCCGCCATAGGCAGGGACACCTCCCACTAGATCAGGACGCTCAAGACCTCATCGAGCCTGGCCTTGAACACATCCAGGGAGGGAGCAGACAGGTCACAGTGACAGGTGGTTACATCTGATCAATGTTATCAGTTTACACATAGCTAGGAAATAGGTGAGTCTTCCTATGTTTTCACACAGAAATCACAGAATTGCAGAAGGTTAGGGGGTGGAAGGGACCTTTAAAAATCATCCAGTCCAACCCCCCTGCAGATCAGGATCACCTACCTCAGACAACAAAAGAACACATCCAGGCGGGTCTTGAGTATCTCCAGAGAGGGAGACTCCACAACTCCTCTGGGCAGCCTCTTCCAGTGTTCTGTTGCCCTCACAGCAAAAAAAAATTCTTCCTCAGGTTTCCATGGAAATTCCTATGCCTCAGCTTCCAACCATTGCTCCTTGTCCTGTCATTGGGCATCACCCAGCAGAGCCTGGCTCCATGCACTTGGCAGTCACCCTTTACATATTTATAAACATTGCAAGCAGCAGAGCCCCAGCTCCCTCAGGCTCTACTCATAAGGCTGTTTTCTGGGGAATCTAGGCCATTCTCTTGTGTTTTAGCTTTACTGCCCATTCAGTGGTCATTCCTGTTAAGACTTCTTGGAGCTCTTAGTCAAGTCATGAGAGCAAGGCATTTAAACCCCAATATTTTAAACCTGATGCTTAGTGACATGGCTGTGCTGTGTTGTGCGTGGTTGAGCTTGATGATCTTCAGGCCTTTTCCAACCTAAATGATTCTATGACTTCTATGAAAACATTCCCTCTGTCTTGGATTTTCGTCTTTTCATTTCATTAGGATTCTCAAACCACTTCTGCTCTTCTCTCTAAGCTATCTTGTCCTACTTTACTTTCAAGATCTCTGTTCCCTCTGTGCAATTGGTTGCGTCCCTGAGTTTTCACATGGTGCTCACAGTTTCAAAATGGTCCGTCAAAATGGTGAATTTGCCACACAGTTTGGAGGATTCCCTGAAATGAGCTCCTTCAGCTAGTGCCAAAGGTTAATTTTCATAGAATCACAGAATGATAGAATGAGCCAAGTTGGAAGAGACCTCTAAGATGATCCAGTCCAACCTCGCACTCAGCCCTATCCAATCAACTAGACCATGGCACCAAGTGCCCCATCCAGGCTATTCTTGAACACCTCTAGGAGTGGTGACTCCACCACCTCCCTGGGCAGCCTATTCCAATGCCAATCACTCTCTCTGGGAAGAACTTCCTTCCTCCTCTGGCACAACTTGAGACTGTCCTCTCTTCTGTTGCTTGTTGCCTGGAAGAAGAGACCAACCCCACCTGGCTACAACCTCCCTTTAGGTAGTTGTATAGAGCAATGAGGTCTGCCCTGATCCTCCTCTTCTCCAGTCTAAACCCCAGCTCCTTCAGCCTCTCCTCATAGGGCTTTTACCATATGTACCATTGTATTAACTTGCATTTTCAGTGAGAGGCAGTGAAAATAAGCCTCCACTCTTCCATGAATACTCAAAGGTATCTGAATGCTGCCTGTTCATTGGATGTTTCCTGTGTGTTCTGCTATATGTGATCCTGCTCTGACAGAGAGGGGGGGTTGGACTAGATGATCTTTCAAGGTCCCTTCCAGCCCCTAGCATTCTGTGATTCTGTAATAACAGATGAAGTCCACTGTTAAGGCCAAAGGTGCTGTTTTGGCATCCAGATCCGTGGGAGGCCAGCAAAGCTCTTGACGTTGTGAGCACATTTATTTCACTCTTACTTTGTCTTTCTTGCTCCTGTTTGTCTGCTCATTTAACTGTCACATAATTTCCAAGTTGTTCTTTCTGATCTTCCTGGGAGACATCAGTCTATTGGCTTTTTCTCTCTTCCATGTCCCAGATTATGGGGCTTTCATTGCTCTTGGGCCACAGAGTCTTGGAGTGGTAGGAATTCAGGATTAGCCTATAATAATTATGCAAGACTCGGGTCAGAAAGGGATTGGAAAATCTTGATGTCAGCATTAGGGTAAATCCAGAGTAGTTCCATTGGCATTCACACATCTGAATTTGCATTGTGACTCCTGAAGCTTGGATGTGATCCTGTGCTACCCACTCTAGGCAAAGCTGCTTTAACAGGCATGTTAGACTAGATGATCTCCAGAGGTCACTTCCAACTCCTGCAATTCTTTGATTCTGTGAAGGAGGTGGAATCAGCATTTTTACTCTTAAGCATCAAGATGACTGACTACTGGGAAGGAAGATCTACTTCCACTAAAGTGAGCAGTTCACAGGATCACAGGATATTAGGAGTTGGAAGGGACCCCAAGAGCTCCTCGAGTCCAACCCGCCTGCCAGAGCAGGACCAGACAATCTATCTTGGGTCACACAGCAACACATTCAGAGAGGCCTTGAAAGTCTCCAGAGAAGGAGACCCAACAATCTCTTTGAGCAGCCTGTTGCAGTGCTTTGTGACCCTTACAGTCAAGAATTTCCCTCTTGTGCTGAGGTGGAACCTCTTTTGCTGCAGCTTCCATGCATTGCTCCTTGTCCTAGCTGGGTACTGATATCACCAAACACTGGCATGCCATTAACTTATGTATGTGTGTGTGTGTAGGTTTGTGCACTTATAGACAGGTCTGGACTAATTCCTCTTAGTTTTATCAGTTTATTAGGCATTTAAGATGGTGTGTGTGTGTGTAATTTTGCAAGTTGGCTTATTTAATTGACTCTAGAAGGAAAGAAGATTGACTCAGACCAGTCTCCTAAAATTAACCGATGCCCAACATTGCAGGTGCTTGCATTTAAGTACTTCACATATTTATTACTGAACATAAAGACCAAAATCATAGAATCAACCAGGTTGGAAGAGACCTCTAAGATCAATCACCCAGTCCAACCTATCATCCATCTCTATCCAATCAACTAGACCATGGCACTAAGTGCTTCACCCACTCTTGTCTTGAACACCTCCAGGGATGGTGACTGCACCTGCTTCTAGCTCCTCTGGCCAATCCTTCTAATTTACCTTATATGTAAAGTAGATTCTGGGATAAAGGTGGAGGATGAGGAGAAGGTGGGAGGGACTCTGATCTCTGGGAGGGGTGTGGTGTTTCTGTATTACCTTTAACTTGTCTATTTAGAATAGAATAGAATATTATAGAATAGAATAGAACAATCAGCCAGGTTGGGTGAAACCTCCAAGAACATCCAGTCCAATCTAGCACCCAGTGCTATCCAATCAAATAGACCATGGCACTAAGTGACCCATCCAGTCTTGTCTTGAACATCTCCAGGGATGGGGACTCCACCACCTCCCTGGGCAGCCCATTCCGATGCCAATCACCCTGTGAAGAACTTCCTCCTAACATCCAGCCTATAGCTCCCGCAGCACAACCTGAGACTGTGTCTCCTCCTTCTGTTGCTGGTCGCTTGGGAGAAGAGATCCACCCCACCTGGCTACAACCTCCCTTCAGGTAGTCACAGAGAGCAATGAGGTCTGCCCTGAGCCTCCTTTTCTGCAGGCTGACCAATCTCAGCTCCCTCAGCCTCTCCTCATAGGGCTGTGCTCCAGGCCCCTCACCAGCCTTGGTGCCCTTTTCTGGACACATTAAAGCACCTCAACAGAACCAAGTGTGCTGCTAAGAACATATATCTCTATTTAAAAAAGGTAGAGTAAACTTTGTAGGTTAACTTCATCATCCAGACTTTCATCTCTATTCTGGGGAGTCCTTAAACAACCTAAAGGATTTTCCTGCTCCATGCTCTAAACCCCAGGAGCCTTTACCTATGTGAAGATCCCCACTGCCTGCCTTTGGAAAGTACTCGTGGGATCTATGTGAGAGCAACTGCACAGCACCAGAGGATTTCCCTCTCCAAACGGCAACCATCCAGGGGTCCCC
>VWZI01003756.1:25511-30511 GCA_013396835.1 Psilopogon haemacephalus | reverse complement strand
TCTCACAGGTGATTGGAGACAGAACAAGGGGGAAATGGCCTCAAGCTGAGGCTGGGGAGGTTTAGATTGGATATCAGGAAAATTTTTTTCATGGAGAAAGTGGTCAGGCACTGGAATGAGCTGCCCAGGGAGGTGGTGGAGTCACCCACCCTGGATGTGTTTAAGGGTCGTTTGGATGTGGTGCTTAGGGCTATGGTTTAAGGTGAATCTTGTAGAGTAGGATTATAGGTTGGACTTGGTGATCCTGGGGGTCTTTTCCAACCTGGATGTTTCTGTGATTCTGTGACAAGTTGTTATATATAATGAATGTCTCCAACCTGTTTTCTCACGTAGAATGGCAGAGTAATGACTAGGGAAAAAAAAAACCTTTTGGCTTTAACTCTAGAGGCTAAAATATAACAGAATGAAGTTTTGTACACAAGCAAATTTCCTTGAGGGATCAGAGAATTACTGTGCAAGTTAATCAGTGAAGCAATCATAAGCTTAGGAATTTTCCTCAGGTGCCACTAATTGGAGGCTGTAAAGGATTAGCTATTAGAAACCCCTTGGGCTAAGAATCTTCATTTTTCTTCTAGAGCTGTGTGTGAGTATGGAATGAGACACACTAAATCCTGTGGCAACACTAAGTGTTCTGAGTCAAATCAAGCCATCTTTGGCAGTGACCTGTTGCAGCATCCTTGGAGAAAGGCAGACGTGCACATATGAGGTGACACTTTCCTCAGTGAATCTTCCCAGTTTCCAGCAACTGGGAGCCTCATCTTCCTCAGCCAGAAGCAGCATCATAGACTACAGAAATTCTGTGTATAAAATCTGAATGGATCCAAGGACTGAGGCCAATGGCATGAAACTCCACAAGGCCAAGTGACAGGTTCTGTACTTGGGCCACAAAAATCCAATAAAACACTCGTGGCCTGGGGAATCATAGAATGGTTTAGGTTGGAAGGGACATCAAAGCTCATCCAGTTCCAGTCCCCCCTGTGCCATAGGCAGGGACACCTCCCACTAGATCAGGTCGCTCAAGGCCTCACCCAACCTGGCCTTGAACACTTCCAGGCAGGGAGCAGCCACAAACTCCCTGGGCAATCTGTGCCAGTGTCTCACCACCTTCACTGTGAAGAACTTCTTCCTAACGTCTAGTTTCAATTTCCTCTCTTCCAGTTTAAACCCATTATCCCTCGTCCTATCATTACAAGACCATGTCAATAGTCCCTCCCCAGCCTTCCTGTAGGCACTTTCAGATACTGGAAGGCCACTACAAGGTCTTCTGGAAGCCTTCACTTCTCCAGGCTGCAGAGCTCCAACTCTCTCAGCCTGTCCTCATAGCAGAGCTGCTGCAGCCCTCTCAGCATCTTTGTGGCCTCCTCTGGACTGGCTCAAACAGTTCCATGTCCTTCTTGTGTTCGAGCCTCCAAAACTATACACAGGGAAGAGTGGCTGGAAAACTGCCCAGCTGAAAAGGACCAACTGGTCATCAGCCAGCTAAAGATGAGCCACTCTGTACCCAGACAGACACAGTCCAAGAGCATCCTGGCCTGTATCAGCAACAGTGTGGCCAGCAGGACTAAGGCAGTCATCATCTGCCACTACTTGGCACTGGTGAAACCACACATCAAATGCTGGGCTAAGTTTTGGGCCATTCACTGCAAGAAGGATATTGAGGTGCTGGAGTGTGTGCAAAGAAGAGTGATTGCCCATTAGAATGGACTGCCTGGGAAGGTGGTGGAGTCATCCTCCCTGGAGGTGTTTAAGAGGAGGCTGGACGAGACATTTAGTGCCATGGTTTAGTTAATTACAAGGTGTTGGTTGATAGGTTAGACTCGATGATCTTAGAGATCTTTTCCAATATAGTTAATTCTGTGATTCTGTAATGAAGCTGGTCAGGGGTCTAGAGCACAAACTTTTTGAGGAGCAGCTGAGGGAACTGGGGTTGTTTAGTGTGAAGAAAAGGAGACACAGGGTAGACCTTCTTGCTCTCTACAACTACTATAAAGGAGTAGTAAACCATGGCAGGGGGTTGGAACTAGATGATCCTAGTGGTCCCTTCCAACCCTGACTGATTCTATGATCCTAAGATCCTATGATTCTGTAATTCTATGGTTCTATGATCCTATGATTTTATGATTCTATGGTTCTATGGTTCTAGGTTGCAGTGAGATGAGGGTTGTAACAAGTGACAGGACAAAAGAAAACAGCCTTGTGTTGCACCAGAGGAGGTGGAATTTAGATATTAGGAAAATCCTCATCTCTGAAAGGGTTGTCAAGACCTGGACCTGTTCCAGGACAGTGGTGGAGTCCCCATCCCTAGAGGAATTTAAAAGCCACCTAGAAGCGGTGCTAAGGGACATGCTTTAGTGGTGACTTGGCAATGCTGCAATAATGGTTGAAATTGGTGATAGCACCTCTCCTATCAGGACAGACTGAAAGAGTTGGGGCTGTTCAGGCTGGAGAAGAGGAGGCTCCCAGGTGACCTGGTGGCCTTGCAGTATCTGAAGGGGGCCTTCTGTGAAGGGACTTTTTAGGCTATCAGGTAGTAACAGGACTAGGGGGGATGGAGCAAAGCTGGAGGTGGGAAGATTCAGATTGGATGTGAGGAGGAAGCTGTTGAGCATGAGAGTGTTGAGAGCCTGGAATGGGTTGCCCAGGAGGGTTGCTGGGGCCACATCCCTGAAGGTGTTTGCAGCCAGGCTGGATGAGGCTGTGGGCAGCCTGATGTCGGGTAGGGTGTCCCTACCCATGGCAGAGGGGTTAGAACTAGCTGATCCTTGTGGTGCCTTCCAACCCTGGCTGATTCTATGATTCTATGATTCTATGATTCTATGATTCTATGATTCTATGATTCTATGATTCTATGAACTTAAAAGTGTTTTTCAACCAAGAGGATACTATGATTCCATGAATAGCACTGGGGCACACGCTCTGGCCCTGACACCAAATGGCACTATTCATACATACTTACACTGTGAAGCTTCCAAAATAGAGTCTAATTCCCACAGAGGCTAAAACTGAGTGGCCACTTTTAAGCTCCTACTTAGGAAAGACCCTGGCTTATGTTAACTGCCAGATCTGCCCAGGAATTGCTTGAATCAGTGCCAGCTGATACAGGATTTCATGCACTGAAGATCATTCTAGCCATTTAACATCCTAGGCAACTCTATTTCAGTGACCTGGATCCAGAATTGCTTAATTTAGCAATAAAGATGGATTAGTTTTTGGGGTTTTTTGCTCTTATTAGTAAGAGTTTTGCTCTTATTTGCCTTGCTATCATTACTAAATCATTCCTGATATTCATGGCTAGAGTGACCTTAGGGTGCAAGGCCAGGAAACAGGCTTGTCTGACACATTTCCTGCCTCAGATTTACACATCTGTCCCAGGTCCTAGGATATCTGCAGACAGCCCACAGGCATCCTCCAGGCCACTCATGTTTGGGCTGTCTACCAAACTCATCTGTCTTAATGACAGGTGTCATCAAGCCCCTGGTGTAACTGGAAGAGGGAAAACGGGCTGCATGGTGGCAAACAAGCTGGTTTAAACCACAGTGTGTACATAAACAAGAAAAGAAGAAAAGTGATAATTCATCCTCTTGAGATAGTTTACTTTCTGGTTGCATGTTGTCCCCTCAGCAAGTTTGTTGATGATACAAATCTTGGGGCAGGGTTGGGAGTAGCCAATAGTCTGTCAGGCTGTGCTGCCATCCAGTGAGATTTGGGAAGGCTGAGAGCTGGGTAAAGTCTAACCACATGAGGTTCAAAAAGGACAAGTGCAGAGTCCTCCATCTGGGGAGGAATAACAACAGGCACCAGTATAGGTTGTGGCTGCCCTGCAGCTCTGTGGAGAAAGACCTCAGATGCTGGTGGGCAGCAAGTTCTGTATGGGCCACCAATGTGCTCTTGTGGCCAAGAGAGCCAGTGGCATCCTGCGGGGCATCAGAAGTGTGGCCAGTAGGTCTAGGGAAGTTCTTCTCCCCCTCTACTCTACCCTGGTGAGAGTACACCTGGAATACTGTGTCCAGTTTTGGGCTCCCCAGTTCAAGAGAGGTAGGGACCTGCTGGAGACAGTCCAGAGGAGAGCCATGAGAATGACTGGGAGAATTAAGCATCTCCCCTACAAAGAGAAATTGAGAAGCCTAGGGATGCTTAGTCTGCAGAAGTCTGAGAGGAGATCTCATCAGTATGTACAAATATCTGAGGGGTGGGTGTCAAGTGGATGTGGACAATCTCTTTTCACTGCTCAGCAGCGATAAGACAAGGAGCAATGGATACAAACTGCAACATGGAAGGTTTCGTCTCAACATTAGGAGAAACTTCTTTAGAGAGAGGGTGATGGAGCACTGGAACAGGATGCCCAGAGAGGTTGTGGAGTGTCATTCTCTGGAGACTCTCAAAACCCTCCTGGATGCATTCCTGTGCACACTACCCTGGGTAATACTTGCTTGGAAGGGAGGTTGGGTTTGATGGTCCCTGGAGGTCTCTTCCAACCTCTAAAGTTGTGTGATTCTGTGATATTCACCATGTAGTTAACTTTCTCCTTGCCTGTTGCCCTATTCACTGTCATACTTAACTTTCTGGTTGTTGCCCTGTTCACTGCCATAGTTGACTTTCTGGTTGCTTGTTGCCCTATTCACTGTGTAGTTAACTTTCTGATTGTTGCCCTGTTCACTGCCATAGTTGACTTTCTGGTTGCTTGTTGCCCTATTCACTGTGTAGTTAACTTTCTGATTGTTGCCCTGTTCACTGCCATAGTTTACTTTCTGGTTGCCTGTTGCCCTATCCACTGTCATAGTTAACTTTCTGGTTGCCTGTTGCCCTATCCACTGTCATAGTTAACTTTCTGGTTGCCTGTTGCCCTATTCACTGTGTAGCAAACTTTCTGGTTGCTTGTTGCCCTGTTCACTGTGTAGTTAACTTTCTGATTGTTTGTTGCCCTGTTCACTTCCATAGAGTACTTTCTGGTTGCCTGTTGCCCTATTCACTGTGTAGTTAACTTTCTGGTTGCCTGTTGC
>VWZI01003756.1:3652-25283 GCA_013396835.1 Psilopogon haemacephalus | reverse complement strand
GCCTGTTTCTCTATTCATTGTGTAGTTAACTTTCTGGTTGCCTGTTGCCCTATTCACTGCCATAGTTGACTTTCTGGTTGCCTGTTGCCCTATTCACTGCCATAGTTAACTTTCTGGTTGCCTGTTGCCCTATTCACTGTGTAGTAAACTTTCTGGTTGCTTGTTGCCCTATTCACTGTGTAGTTAACTTTCTGATTGTTTGTTGCCCTGTTCACTTCCATAGAGTACTTTCTGGTTGCCTGTTGCCCTATTCACTGTGTAGTTAACTTTCTGGTTGCCTGTTGCCCTATTCACTGCCATAGTTAACTTTCTGGTTGCCTGTTGCTCTATTCACTGTGATAGTTAACTCTGGTTGCCTGTTGCCCTATTCACTGTGATAGTTAACTTTCTGGTTGCCTGTTGCCCTATTCACTGCCATAGTTTACTTTCTGGTTGCCTGTTGCCCTGTTCCCTGTGACACTTGGTTTCACACTGTGTTCAGGTATGAATAATTGCAAGCAATTTCAGCCCCTCATCTGGAGCAAGCCATTGTCACCAAATGAGCTCTACCACTTTCCACCCACCATGCCTGTGACTCACAGGCTAACAACAAACCACAGGTTTCAAGTTCGCTATTCTCTGATTCCATGCCAAACCCACAATGACTCCAGTGAGGTTTACACAAGTGATCTGTAAATCTCAGCAAAACTTTCCATGAACCTGATCCATGAGAAGACTCATATCCAGGTGTGTTTTATGAACCTTTGAGATGCCCTGAAATCATTTGGCCCGCTGCCTGACAAGATGCAGTTAAATGGACCCCATGTGCTGGCCACTTCCTTATCTAACATACAACAAAACAAATACTTTATTATCTAACATATGCTGAAGGAAAATGATTCCCTTAGCCTGAGGACGTTTTGTTTTCTCAACAGTAATGTAGCAAAGTGTAATCACTATTTAATTAATTTTAATTTAATGCAGAGCACCAGCAAGACCAAGTGCAAGGTCCTGCAGCTGGGTTGAGGAAATCCCAAGCACAAATCCAGGCTGGGCAGTGACTGGCTGGAGAGCAGCCCTGAGGAGAGGGACTTGGGGGTGCTGGTGGATAAGCTCAACATGAGCCAGCAGTGTGTACTTGCAGCCCAGAAAGCCAAGCAGAACCTGGGCTGTATCAGGAGAAGTGTGGTCAGCAGGGAGACAGAAGTGATATTCCCCCTCTACTCCACACTGGTGAGACCCCACCTGGAGTGCTGCATCCTGTTTTGGAGCCCCTATTACAAGAGGGATGTGGACATGCTGGAGTGTGTCCAGAGAAGGGCCATGAGGATGCTGAGAGGGCTGCAGCACCTCTGCTGTGAGGACAAACTGAAAGAGTTGGGGCTGTGCAGTGTGGAGAAGAGGAGGCTCCCAGGTGACCTTCTTGTGACCTTTCAGTATCTTAAAGGGGCCTACAAGAAAACTGGGAAGGGACTTTTTAGGGTGTCAGGTAGTGACAGGACTAGGGGGAATGGAGCAAATCTAGAAATGGGAAGATTCAGACTGGATATTAGGAAGAAGCTCTTCCTCATGAGAATGGTGAGATCCTGGAAGGGGTTGCCCAGGGAGGTGATTGAAGCCGCATCCCTGGAGGTGTTTATAGGCCAGGCTGGATGAGGCTCTCTGCAGCCTGCTCTAGTGTGAGGGGCAGGGAGTTGGCAATAGCTGGTCCTTGTGGTTCCTTCCAACCCTGACTGATTCTATGATTCTATGATATTTCCAATTATATTATTGAGCATATGCAGTAATATTTGTGAACATGACACTGCTACTTATTCCTTCACCTGGAGTACAAAGAATAGCAGAATTCCACCCTCTCCTGGAAAAAATGGTGAATTTTCTTGAAGTACTTTACGTAGAAATCACTGTTTCTGCAGGAATTTTGGAGGATCACAGATCACGGGCTCAAAGGATGTTAGGTGTTGGAAAGGACCCAAATAGTTCATCGAGCCCAACCCGCCTGCCAGAGCAGGACCAGACAATCTAGCTCAGCTCACACAGGAACACATCCAGACAGCCCTTGAAAGTCTCCAGAGAAGGAGACTCCACAACCTCTCTGGGCAGCCTGTGCCAGTGCTCCGTGAACCTTCCAGTCAAGAAGTTCCCCCTTGTGTTGAGCTGCAACCTCCTGTGCTGCAGCTTCCATCTATTGCTCCTTGTCCTATCATAGGGAGCAAGTGAGCAGAGCCTGTCCCCCACATCCTGATCAGCCCTCAGATATTTATAAACATTGTTTAAGTCCCCTTTCAGTCTTCTCTTCTGCAGAATAAAAAGCCCCAAAGCCCCAGGTCCCTCAAAGACAATGGTAGATTTTTCATAGCAAAAATCTCATTTTCTAAATCATAGAATCATAGAATGGTTTAGGTTGGAAGGCTTCAAAGGATTCTGCTGCACCTCTTAGCAAGGTCTGATCTTCCTTCAGCTGATGTCTTTTCTGAAATAAAATCAGCTGACATGAGGGGAGCTACTTTTACTGTGCAGGAGAAAACAACCTTCCAGCTTTCACTTTGCCAACTGAAAGTGAAACTCTTGACTCAATAGTAATAATTAAAAAAAAAATAAATCTATGAAACAGGAAGTTCCAGTTAAATGTTTTTCTATTTACACCCCGAGCTCCTGCAGTCCATACACAGCATCCATCCTGCTCCATGAAGCACAAAGTGTGGCTGTTCAGGCTAAGGCACACCTGGGATGCTAAGACCATGGAACCATGTGAGATTGATCTAGAAACAATAGGATGTTCTGGAGCCTCCACCATAAAAAGGACGTGGAACTGTTAGAGAGAGTCCAGACAAGGGCCACAAAGATGATCAGAGAGCTGAAGCAGCTCTGCTATGAGGACAGGCTGAGAGAGTTGGGACTCTGCAGCCTGCAGAAGAGAAGGCTTCCAGGAGACCTTAGAGTAGCCTTCCAGTATCTGAAGGGGGCCTACAGGAGGGCTGGGGAGGGACTGTTCACAAGGTCTTGTAATGACACGATGAGGGGTAATGGGCTCAAATTGGTGAAGGGGAGATTTAGGCGGGATGTTGGGAGGAAGTTCTTTACAGTGAGGGTGGTGAGACACTGGCACAGGCTGCCTAGGGAGTTGTGGCTGCTCCCTCCCTGAAGGTGTTCAAGGCCCAGCTGGATGAGGCCTTGAGTAACCTGATCTAGTGAGAGGTGTCCCTGCCTGTGGCACAGGGGGGTTGGAACTGGATGATCTTTGAGGTTTCTTCCAACCTAAACCATTCTACGATTATGTGATTCTATGTATATGCTAAGTCTCAGCTGCTACAGCTAGTTGGAGTGCATCTCTGTGGTGCTCCCTTCTTTTCCTTCTGTTCTGGTTTGACTTAGCACAGGACTTACTCTGTTCAGTGATTTTGCTTCTCATCTCAGCATCTTCTCAGTGGTGGCACTTTCTGAAGCTAAAGGCATAGTCTTGCAAGAAATTTCTGCTCCTGGCAGTAGTAATCATAGAATCATAGAAGGATAGAACCAGTCAGGGTTGGAAGGGACAGCAAGGATCATCCAGTTCCAACCCCCCCTGCCATGCCCAGGGACACCCTACCCTCAATCAGGCTGCCCACAGCTTCCTCCAGCCTGGCCTTAAACACCTCCAGGGAAGTGGCCTCAACCACCTCCCTGGGCAACCAATTCCAGGTATCACCACTCGCGTGGTGAAGAACTTCTTCTTCATATCCAATCAGTAATGTTGATGTTAAGAGCTACTGACAAGGACTCGGGAGCACAAGGACTCTTGCTCCTACAGAGACCAAGGTCACTGCTGAACTTCTTGTGCTACATTGAGGTGCTGCAAAGTTAAAGATGGCATCTGCATGAGAGGCGTGCAGAGGACACATGACCCTAAACTGCCCAGCAGGGGATTCCATTCCATGTGTGTCAAAGCCATTATAAAGCTGAGGGATTATGAGGGTTAAGCTCTTGTCTTAAATAGTCAGCATCCTAGGAGACCTCTGCTGTTCTCTCTTTGATTCCAGTCTGTGTGCTTCTGGATCTGGTTCTCAGCTGATTCTTGGTCCAGTCTAGGACATCCTCACTGCCTGTTTACAGCACCATCAATGGTGAAGGTGACCTAATTGCCATTGGTTTGGTTCCATATGGGCTTTGTATTTATTTGCATATATTTCATTTTATCCTTGCTATAATTTTCATTAGAGATCCTTTTGGTTCTATTTTCCAGTCATAAGTCTCTCACTTATTCCTTTTCTCTTCCCCTTTGGGAAGGGAGAGAGGTTAATAGAGAGCTTCTGTCATTCATCTAGTGGCCAGCCCAAACTTAACCCTTGGCACAGTCACAGCTTCCAGCTGGAGTAACTTTTTATCCATGAGGTGGATAATCTCCATTTAAAAAAATCAGTAAGCTTTGAGAGCTTCTGGTCAAGGGGCATAGCTTGAACTTATGAGCCATATCCTTCCCATTGACTCAGTCACCACAAGGCTAATCATAAGAAGAAAACGCTTCACATTTTTCACCACTTGTCAATTTTTAAGTTGATCCTACCCTCAGAGTGGGTAAGGGCAGATGCTTAGGTTGGAATGAATGTTAGGCTGACTCACAGTTTTCAAATGCTGATGTTGGATGGACCAGATTTAATGAACCTAGTGCCAAAGGAGCAGGTGATGGACTCTGAATTCAGTGAGGAATTGCCTGGGAGGTGGGAAGTATCAGCAGCAAAAGCTGTCCAAGGAATGCCTTCCTCTCAGCTATGTTGAAGTTTTCACACTTAGCAGCAATTTTCTCCTTCTCTGGCTGACTCACAGCTAGAACAGTCCCAGACTTCATTTTGAGCTGACATAGAGATGAGATAGGCAAAAGACCATCAAACCCTTATATATGAATTTGCTGCGGTGTGTGAACCTCCCCAACTCAATTCAGCACTCAGTAGAGTCCTTAGGAAGCCTCCCATAGTCTTCATCAGAAGCTATCTCATCCTCCACAGAGGCAGCAACCCTAGCACCCTTCACATTTCAAAGCCAAGTTGGATGAGCAACCTGTTCTAGTGGGAGGTGTCCCTGCCTATGGCACAAGGGGATTGGAACTGGATGATCTTTGAGGTCCCTTCCAACCTAAACCATTCCATGATTCTATGATTCTATATGATCCTAGCAACCTGTCTTCCAAACTAAACCAAAATGTACATCAGCTTTCTTCCCCCTTTTGCTCTCTTCACCTGTTCCTCAAAAACTTTTCTGCTTTCTTCATGCATTTTTGTCTGCAGGCTTTCCTTTTTCCTCCCCTTTTCCTATGTGGCGTTTCTCATGCTACCCAAATGATTTCCAGAGTCCATCTTCTGCTTGTATTATTTCTTCTGGACTATTGAAAGATGTGTCCATCCAGACTATTTCCAGCATCAAACTCAGAAGACTTTTTTTAATGCATGTGAGAAGTGTCACACACAGGGAGAAGGCATCTGTGGATACCCCAAGGGAAAAATGTCAGCAGTGCAACAGCTAAACATGATCTTTGCCTGTGACTGGCTGAGAAAGCAGAGCAGTGCCTTATTCCTTTACCTTTCATGTATTTGACTTGGCTGTTTGAGTGCTTCATGGCCAGATTTCCAGATCACAGCTCCCAAAGCTGTCATCTTTGAGTGCTTTGTGGCCAGATTTCCAGATCACAGCTCCCAAAGTTATCATTTTAGAGTGCTTCATGGACAGACTTCCAGATAACAGCTCCCAAAGTTATCATTTTAGAGTGCTTCATGGCCAGACTTCCAGATAACAGCTCCCAAAGATATCAGCAGGAGAAGGGAGGTTATCCTTCTCTTCTACTTGGCACTGCTCAGGCTACATCTTGAGTACTGTGTCCAGTTCTGGTCCCCTCAATTCAAGAAAGATGTTGAGGTACTGGAATGTGTCCAGAGAAGAGCAACAAAGCTGGTGAGGGGCCTGGAGCACAGCCCTGTGAGGAGAGGCTGAGGGAGCTGGGGGTGTGCAGCCTGGAGAGGAGGAGGCTCAGGGCAGACCTCATTGCTGTCTACGATTACCTGAAGGGAGATTGTAGCCAGGTGGGGTTGGTCTCTTCCCCTAGGCAACCAGCAACAGAAGGAGGGGACACAGTCTCAGGTTGTGGCACGGGAGGTATAGGCTGGATGTTAGGAAGAAGTTCTTCCCAAAGACAGTGATTAGTGTTGGAATGGGCTGCCTGGGGAGGTGGTGGAGTTGCCATCTCTGGAGGTGTTGAAGAAAAGCCTGGATGGGGCACTTAGTGCATTGGCTAGGGCTGGGTGATAGATTGGACTGGATGATCTTGGAGGTCNTGCTTCATGGCTGCTTTTCCAGATCACAGCTCCCAAATCTACCATCTTTGAATGCTTCATGGCTGCTTTTCCAGATCACAGCTCCCAAATCTACCATCTTGGAGTGCTTCATGGCCAGTTTCCCAGATCACAGCCCCCAAATCTACCATCTTTCACTCAGCTTTTCACAGTGGTCAAACAAAAAAACTAGACAGTTCATGTCTGAAAAGTTGTATATGGTGATGATTTTAGAATCATAGAATGGCTTGGGTTGGAAGGGACCTTTAAAGGTCATCTAGTCTAAAGGTCATCTAGGAACCTAGCATTGAGCTGAGAGACATCTTCAGCTTGCTTAAGGACCGGGAATTGTTCTACCAGCTCTCTGGGTAACCTGGGCCAGTGTCTCGCCATCCTCACTGTAAAAAGAAATTCTTCCTTACAGATATATTTAGTCTAAATCTCCTCTCTCTTAGTTTCAAACATCACCCCTTGTCCTGTCACAACAGATTCTGATAAAGAAAATCTGTCCCCATCTTTCTTATAGGTCCCCTTAAAGTAGCTAAAGGTCACAATAAGATTTGTCCACAGCCCCTCTTTTCCAACAACCCCAACCTTCTCTAGAGCTGCTCCAGCAAGTCCATGCCTTGTGCAACATTTTAGAATTGCTGGTGTGACAAATCCTCTTATATTGCTGCATTTCAGCACAGGGAGCAATGGACTGGCCCATCTCCCCATGATATAACCATCAAATAAAAGCAGTGTTTTGCAAATTCTGTTTAGCAGGTGAGCTGCCATGGCGGCAGCCTAGGACACTGGCATGAGAAGGTTAAAGTCCTCAACAACTTTTTTGCCTCCATCTTCACAGGCTCTTCAGCAGTGGCAAGACACTGGCACAAGTTGGCCAGGGAAATTGTGGCTGCTCCCTCCCTGGAGATGTTGAAGGCCAGGTTGGATGAGGCCTTGAGCAACCTGTTCTAGTGGGAGGTGTCCCTGCCTATGGCACAAGGGGGTTGGAAGTGGATGAGCTTTGAGGTCCCTTCCAACCTAAACCATTCTATTATTCTATGGTTCAGCCTGGAGAAGAGAAGAGAAGAGAAGGCTTTGAGGAGACCTTGGAGTAGCCTTCCAGTATCTGAAAGGGGCCACAAGGAAGGCTGGGAAGGGACTATTGGCAAGGTCTTTTAATGGCAGGATGAGGAGTAATGGGTTTAAAGTGGCAGAGGGGAGATTTAAATGGGATGTTAGGAGAAAGTTCTTTCCAGTGAGGGTGGTGAGACACTGGCACAGGTTGCCCAGGGACGTTGTGGCTGTTCCCTCCCTGGATGTGTTCAAGGCCAGGTTGGATGAGGACTTGAGCAACCTGCTCTAGTGGGAGGTGTCCCTGCCTATGGCCCAGGGGGGTTGGAACTAGATATCTTTGAAGTCCCTTCCAACCTAAACCATTCTATGAGTCCATGATTCTATAACCTCTCTCTTCACCCCTCTTGAGCTGAAGGACCACAAGAAAACTGGGGAGGAACTTTTTTTTTGCATAGGCATGTAGCAATAGTACAAGGGGTAATGCTTTTAGGCTAGAAAAGGGAAGATTTAGACTGGCCATTAGGAAGGAGTTCTTTACTGTGAGAGCAGCACATCTCTGGAGCAGGATGCCTAGGGAGTAGGTGGACAACCCCATCCCTGGAGACATTCAAGGTCAGGTTGTATGGGGCTTTCAGCAACCTGATCTATAGGGGGATGCCCTTGCTTATTGAATGGGGCTTGACCTAGATGACTTTTGAAGGTCCCTTCTAACCCAGTGCATTCTATGATCCTACGTTCCTACAATTTGACCATCTGTCCTGCTTCCCACATGTGGATCTTGGGAACTTTCTATTTGATTTGGTGTGTAAGAGAACATGTGAGTTTAGATTTGCCATGGGACGTGGAAGGAATGCTGCATACTCTTCTGCTGGATAAATAATTTGGGTGCTACAAGTTTGCTGAGGATTAGATCCGATTCTATGCACTTGTTCCCTACTTTCGTTCAATATTAGCTCTTGTTCTGTGTTCCTTCTGATGTGACAGGGAGAGCCCTCTGGCTGCTCATCAAACCCACACCCATGTAACATCCACCAGCTTCTCCACAGATGTGCAAAGGGCTGTTCCACTGTGGTAGGGTGTGGAGGATGTTGCCCCTGATGGTATTAGAGAAAGTGAGGTCAAGCAATGCACTTTCTTACACCTTCCTCCTCTTTTCTCCCTCTACTTTGCTAATGTGCATGTGGGCATGGAGTGGCAACACCCCATGACTCACCTTCTGACCAGCAGATTAGCATAGCTTTAATAAAACCACTCCCCAAAAGATCCACTCTCTAATTCCTCTAGTGCAAAGCCCAGGAGAAGGAAGGGCAAATGGGGTCTTTGCAAGAATAAAATACAAAATCGATCATTGCTACACCAAGAGTCCCCAGTCTGGGGCTGAGATCTTCATGGATTTTGTGTAGTACAACTACAAAACCACAGGGCACTCCAAAGAGTGAATGATAGACAAAAGGGAGCGGATGAAAGAGCAGAAGGAAACGAGGCAATGAGTCAGCTTGATAGGCAATGAACTCAGCCCCTTCACTTCTCCTTCAACTTGTCTGGTACAAGTTTTTCCTGTTTCTCCCCTTGCATCTCAGCGCGTCTCTGGAAGGTGGATTGGCTTAGGGACTGAGCTGTGTCTTGCTTTATTTCCCCTTGCTGTATTTCTCTTTCTAAATCTCAGATGCCTTTGGCTGGCTGGTGGCCAGCAGATGAAAAACAAAAGGCATCTCCTACTTTTAACTTTCATCAGAAACTGGTATCTCTATTCAGCTTCTGATGTGCATGTGATGTGACTGCTTTGAGCCAGCAGTGTGCCCAGGTGTCCAAGAAAGCCAATGGTATCCTGATCTGTATCAACAATAGTGTGGCCAGCAGGACAAGGCAGGTCATTCTGCCCCTACTTAGCTCTACTTAGGCCACGCTTTGTGTTGCCTTACTCTGAAGGCGTGACGACCTGGTTCAAGGGCAACACGAACAGCCAAACCCAGGCTGCTCGGACCATCAGCTACAAACATCAATGTGATGGATAGCAAAAGGCAAAATGGCAAAATGGCGTTTATTAAAACGTAGCAATGCTTTTTATAGTGTACAAAACGTCACATCCATCTGTCTACGTCCTAACTCAAGGCTATTGGCTATAGGGAGGGACTCCTATCTTTCCGTTACAATGCGAGACTCTTCAGAACTCCAGACCCTGACTGCAACAACTTTGAGTACTGTGTCAACTTCTGGGCCACTCAGTTTAAGAAAGATGTTGAGGTGCTTGAATGTGTCCAGAGAAGGGCACCAAGGCTGGTGAGGGGGCTGGAGCACAGCCCTGTAGGAAGAGGCTGAGGGAGCTGGGGTTGTTCAGCCTGGACTAGAGGAGGATCAAGGGAGACCTTATTGCTCTCTACAACTACCTGAAGGGAGGTTGTAGCCAGGTGGGGGTTGATGTCTTCTGTGCTGCAGCCCTCTGATCATCCTCATGGCCCTTCTCTGGACACTCTCCAGCACATCCATCTTAGGACATCTGATTAAAAGAGCCTGCAAAGAGGATTGGCTTGACCCTGAAGTTCTCCAGAACTATGGAGTAGGGTTGTTTGTTTCTTTCTTTTTCCAGATGCCATCTAAAGGAGGGTTGATCTCTGAGAGATCAAACTCATTCCTTGTCTGTTGGCTGGTGGTGACCCCTTTGCTCCTCTCTTTCTAGATCGACAGCATGCAGGCTCTGCTTCACTGCCCCAGCGTGCTGGTGTGTGTTGGCCGTGAGCCATTCAAGCCCATATCGATGGAGAATTTGAGGAAACACTCCGTGGAGAAGCTGCCCGACCTAGCTCCTCGTTCCAATGGCAACAATGTCAACACAAACAATGAAAGTAAGAAAAAAATAAACACCTCTGGGGCATGCTGCACAGTGGTCCCTGGGCCTGTGTCCCACCACCTGGAGACTGCAGGCACCTATTGTGCTGCCCCAGCGATGCAGACTTCATGTGGAAAATGTACTTCCCTCTCCCTGCCTCCCAGGCCTTTCCATCCTCCCCTTCTTTTTCTCTGGTTTCCTTCTAGGATTTCCTCCCTACACCCTCTAGTCTTTCTTTTACATGTTCCCCATGTCTGGCTGACTTCCCCTCCTCTTTTATATCTCTGCATCTCCTTTTCCTTCCAGAACTCCCTCCTTTCCTGTGTCTGCCTCTGAGACTCCTCAAACCCTTGAGATTTCCCACGAGTCCTCCATCTCTTTGCTTCTCTGTCATATAATGTCTACACTTTGCCATTTTCCTGCATCCCTTTGCTTCTCTGTCATATAACATCTACACTTTGCCATTTTCCTGCACTTGGGCCAGAGGTTACTCTGGTTTTGTCAGCAGGAGACTCAGTTGTATTTTCTCTAGTGACTCAAAACCTCTCAGGGTGTGAAGAGCATTTCAAACTTCAAACAACTAACAGCCACCTGCAGTGCAGGCCTTTGGAAGCAAAACACCTTCCTATGGAAAAGTTATGCTCAGAAATCCTAGGATTGGAAAATGGCTTTGGATGGAAAAGACCTGTGACATCATCATGTCCAATTGTTAACCCAGCACAGCCAGATCACACCTAAAACATGTCCCTTAGCACCACATCTATGAGGAAAGAGTGTCTTATGGGTTATTCAGGATGATATTTCTTAGCCATGAGTCCTCCATCCCTTTGCCTCTCTCTCTCTCTCATATAATGTCTACACTTTGCCATTTTCCTGCACTTGGGCCAGAGGATACTCTGGTTTTGTCAGCAGGAGACTCAGTTTTATTTTCTCTAGTTACTCAAAACACCTCAGGGTGTGACGAGCATTTCAAACTTCAGACAACTGACAGCTACCTGCTGTTAGTTGTCTGCAAAGGGTATTGCAGCCCTTTGGAAGCAAAACACTTTCCTATGGAAAAGTTATGCTCAGAAATCCTAGGACTGGAAAATGGCTTTGGTTGGAAAAGACCTGTGACATCATCATGTCCAATTGTGTTAACCCAGCAGAGCCACATCACACCTAAACCATGTCCCTTAGCACCACATCTATGAGGAAAGAGTGTCTTATGGGTTATTCAGGATGATATTTCTTAGCCATGAGTCCTCCATCCCTTTGTCTCTCTCTGTCATATAATGTCTACACTTTCCCATTTTCCTGCACTTGGGCCAGAGGTTACTCTGGTTTTGTCAGCAGGAGACTCAGTTGTATTTTCTCTAGTGACCCAAAACCTCTCTGGATGTGAAGATAATTTCAAACTTCAGACAACTAACAGCCACCTGCAGTGCAGGCCTTTGGAAGCAAAACACCTTCCTATGGAAAAGTTATGCTCAGAAATCCTAGGATTGGAAAATGGCTTTGGTTGGAAAAGACCTGTGACATCATCATGTCCAATTGTGTTAACCCAGCAGAGCCACATCACACCTAAACCATGTCCCTTAGCACCACATCTATGAGGAAAGAGTGTATTATGGGTTATTCAGGATGATATTTCTTAGGCACTTCATCACAACTTATCTAATGCCACAGGAAATTAAACCAGCCATTCTCAGCAGCCAATGGAAAGAAACATCCCATTTCCAGAGGACAATTCTCCTAATCTTTGTTAGGAACTTATTTTAGGAGGAAATGAAGTGTGTATTTTGCTTGATTTTCAATACCAGAGGCCAGGGAAGATTAATTTGTGTTTTGACAACTAGGTGTAGACACTTAAGGACAGAGGCATCCCATTCTCACTGCCTGAGACATAAAAAAGAAATTGAAGGAAGCAACAAGAGTAAACTGAATATTTGTCCATTGAGAGACTGAGAAAGTCACACCAGATCAAATGAGAGAGGATGCTTAGACAGAAGCAGTCTTATGTGTTACTGACCTGGTGGTCTTCTATGAACAGGTCACAACATTAATAGATGAGGGGCAGCAACGGATATCATTTAACTGAACCTGAGCAAAGGCTTTGACACTGTCCCACACAACATCCTGGTCTCCAAGCTGGTGAAACATTGGCATGTTGGATGGACCACTAGATGGATAAAGGGTGGCTGTCAATGGCTCCATGTCCAAGGGGAGACCAGTGACAAGGAGAGTGCCTCAGGGATTAGCCCTGGGACCAGTCTTGTCCAACATCTTTGTGGGTGCCATGGAAAGAATGCAGCACCTCTGCTATGAGGAGAGACTGAAAGAGTTGGGGCTGTTCAGTCTGGAGAAGAGGAGGCTCCCAGGTGACCTTCTTGTGGCCTTCCAGTATCTGTAGGGGGCTGCAAAAAAACTGGGGAGGGACTTTTTAGGGTGTCAGGTAGTGCCAGGACTAGGGGGAATGGAGCAAAGCTGGAGGTGGGGAGATTCAGACTGGACATGAGGAGAAAGTTCTTCAGCATGAGAGTGGTGAGAGACTGGAATGGAATGCCCAAGGGGGTGGTGGGGGCCACTTCCCTGGAGATGTTTGCAGCCAGGCTGGATGAGGCTCTCTGCAGCCTGATGTAGGGTAGGGTGTCCCTGGGCATGGCAGAAGGGTTGGAACTAGCTGATCCTTGTGGTCCCTTCCAACCCTGACTGATTCTGTGATTCCCTTCACAATCAGAGCTGCAAAGAACACCTACTTGCAGCAGGGATTTATCCTGGACTGTTTGCATTGAAGGATGAAACTATAAATGTTTGGCACTTGACCTCTTACTGAGGAAGCCAATCACTTCTCCATGTATTTTTCCCCTTTTGAAGCAGAAGGAATGAACACTTGTGCAGTTAAATGGGGTAATGTTTGAAATACAATAAAATATAGAAATTGTACTTCTTTGGTTTGTTTGCTGCATAATATATATGCATTTTTTTTCTTTGTGGTATGCACATAGTAGAATAAAAAATGTTTTTGCTTCAATTTGGATTTAATAGCAATAAAATACAAATATATTTTTATAGTAAAAATATAAATTTAACTAATTTAAGGTATAGAAAATTTCAATAGCGACTGGTCAATCAAAACTGTCTGGTTTTTGGGTACAAGTTTAAACTGGCAGAGATTTAAATGGGATGTTAGGAAGAAGTTCTTTACAATGAGGGTGGTGAGACACTGGCACATGCTGCCCATGGAGGTTATGGATATTCCCTCTCTGGAGGTGTTGAGGGCCAGGTTGGAAGTGGCCTTGAGCAACCTGTTCTAGTGGGAAGTGTCCCTGCCTATGGCACAGCGGGGTTGGAACTGGATGATCTTTGAGTTCCCTTCCAACCTAAACCATTCTATGATTCTATGATTTTTGACCATCATTTCATGCAAGCCAAATTTTCAAGCTATTTAAATTGGCAACATTAAGCTTTAATTGGCTAATATCAGTATTGAGTAGCTTGAAGGTTTGATGCGTGCTGAGTGGCCTGAGTATTTGATCTGTATATTTTGCATCCTCTTTACATGAGCTAACATTCTTCTCTGCCTTTCTTTTCTCATCCCAAACTGCAGTGGACTTTGGACTGAAAGCCAAAAAGAGCGTCATCCATCCGCGGTCAGCATCGAGCAATAGGTCAATGAGATTTTCTTTATCATCAGAGAAGTCATTCCCCAACGGTCTTGCTGGCACGCCAGATAATGGTGCACCTTTCTCCAACACTTTCTCACATTCAAAGCCTGGGGACCTTGTCCACTCCTTGGTCAATGACGACATAGAGAAACGGGTCCACGTGAACAAGGACGGCAGCCTGTCCGTGGAGATGAAAGTCCGCTTCCGCTTGCTAAACGATGAGACTTTGCAGTGGTCCACCCAGATCAGAAAGTCCAACCTGATGAACCAGATGCCTTGTGAGGAGTCAGGTGTAGAGGAGGACAGTGCAGTAGACCCCACACAGAAGATGAACCCAGAAGCCAGCTCAGAGGCAGACGAGTCTTTGTATCCCTGCGATATCGATTCTTACATGTCAAAACTTGAGGAATCGGAGTGTGATGAGGCTCATTGTCACAGCTGTGGAAAGAAACACCAGGACTATGACATCTGGAAAAACCCCATGCACACATCCCAGAGGGCAGAGCCCAGTGTACGGAGCACTTGGCGCACACGGTCATCATGCTCCAGCACATCTTCCCGGAGGAGAGTAGTCCATAAAAAAATGGCTTCTGTGGATAGCCTCCGCACCACGTCCAGTGGGGAATTCTCCGAGCACATTGTGCAAGAGTGCTCATCCTACTCAGAGACTATAGAGAACAGAGTGGCATATAGATCCATTAAAAGATGCATGTGTCGCAGTGATTTGTCTACAGGGGCTTCCAATGGAGAAGACCAGCAAGAAAACACTCGGACGAGCACAAGTAATAGTCAGAGACCTTCATCCTTGGGTTTGATGTCACATTCAAGCTGTGAAAACAACCTGGATACTAAAGACGCCCCTGAGGCTGGCAAAACCAACTCACAAGTTGGAGATGAAAACTGTTTTGAAGTTTCCTCTGAGAAATGTTTGAAGGATGATGTAGAAGAGGTTGAAAGTGGCAGAGTTGGGAGTGCCATGTCAAGGTCATCTCTGCAGTCCAGACAGAGCAAGAAGAATATATGTGAGGAAACAAGTAGTGTGGGTAGGAGCATGTCCTCCTCAAGCCTTCAGAAGGCAAATCAAGAAGAGAATGCTAAATGCTCCTCTCCTGCCAGCAGCGTGCGCAGTAAGTCTAGTAACTGTTCCACACCAAGAGCAAAGAGCGAACAGGATGACCACTCTGATGACAATGCAGTGATCTCCTCCTTCTCCAGTGAGTCTAACCCTAAGAAAGAGGCTGGAGAGGCTGAAGTAGAGCAAGAAGAAAGCGAAACCAATGAACTCAGCTCAGTATCAGTAAAAAAAAAGCCAAGTCAATCAATTAAAGATGAGAGCAGTGAAGGTGAACGATGCTCCACACAAGGCACCTCCCATTCCAGAGCTAGTAACAGGAACAACAAGAAAAGTGACAGTGACGAGAACGCTCTGTGCAATTTCTCTTGCTCTTCCAGAGGATCCAAAAAGAGTGAACATAGCCATATCCATTTGGATGCGCGATCCGAAATGTCTGTGTCTTCCCTTGGATCCACTCCAAATAAAAAGAAGAATTCCTTACATGCAGATGACAGGAGATCATGCAGCAGGGCATCTACTTACTCCAAAAGCTCATGTGGATACAAGAAAAAATCAATCAGAGACCTCACGTCTCATAACTCAGGATCTTTCCAGTCTAACATTTCATCCACTAGTGAAGCAGCGGCAATTGCGGGTTGCGCTGAGGAGAAAAGCTCAAAAAGCACCACCAATAGCTACAGCGAGTCCTCAAAAAGCTCAAAGAAGAGAAGCCACAGAGAGGAAAATAGCAAGCCACCATCCCTCTGCTCAGGTGTTTCATGTCCTAATGGAAAAGTTGGAGAGGGAAACTCCAAGATTAATTCAGAGACCCCTTCTTCAAGACAAGGGAGTATGAGTGAGAGTGTGTGTTCAAAATGTGACCCCACGGCTGAGGGTGGGCTTAGGAACGGAAACTCCGCAAGCGTCTCTTCAAGAGTGTCCTCCAAGTCAGAAATAAAAGACCCGCGCTTATTGCCCCAGATCTCCAAGGAGAGTAGCGACAGGTATTCGCAGTCAAACATGTCTCAGTCCTCAAAATCGAGGCAGATAAAAACCAGAAACCTTCGCGTGAGGATGTCAAACTCCAGCCGAGCGTCGCTGTCTGAGACGTTGTCGGTGCGCAGTCTGCATTGCCCTGCCCCGCCAAAAGCCAGGCCAAACGGCCAAAAACTCCGTTCAGCCATGCTGAAGAACTCCTCCGTCAGCAGCATAGGCACTGAGTCAGCGCTGACCACAGGGAAAGAGCCAAAGGAAATCTCGGATTCCTCCAAAGCAACTTCCTATGGGTCTAAATCAACTGCAGCCAAAACAAGTGACCAGAAGAAGAAGGACAGTGGTGGGGGTTCTTGTCGGAAAGTGGAGGAAGAGTTACAGGGCAAGGGCGTGCAGGAGGAAGAGAGAGATTTAATGCCATCTGCTCTACCAAATACATCTCCAGAAGAAGTTGTGCAACAATGGTTAAGTAAAATCCCTTCAGAAACGTTGCTCATGAAATATGAAATGGAGGATTATGCAGAAGAGGAATCTGTAGAGGCAACCACTGAGGTATCGTGCAGCACAAATGCAGAGGGAGCCTTAGAGGATGAAAAAGCTGAAAGTGAGGCAAAGGATGAGGTAGTAAAAGAGACAGCAGGAGAAGCTGAAGAAGGGGCTGAAGAAGAGGCTGAAGTGACAGCTGAAGAAGGGGTTGAAAAAGCAGATAAAGAAGGGGCTGAGGAAGGGGATAAGGAAGGGGATAAAGAAGGGTATGAGGAAGGCACTGAGGAAGGGGCTGAAGAAGGGGATGAGGAAGGGGCTGAAGAAGGGGCTGAAGTGGCAGCTGAGGAAGGTGCTGAGGAAGGGGATAAAGAAGGGGCTGAAGTGGCAGCTGAAGAAGGCGCTGAGGAAGGGGCTGAAGAAGGGGATGAGGAAGGCACTGAAGAAGGGGCTGAAGTGGCAGCTGAGGAAGGTGCTGAGGAAGGGGATAAAGAAGGGGCTGAAGTGGCAGCTGAAGAAGGCGCTGAGGAAGGGGCTGAAGAAGGGGATGAGGAAGGCACTGAAGAAGGGGCTGAAGTGGAAGCTGAAGAAGGGGTTGAGGAAGAGGCTGAAGTGGCAGCTGAAGAAGGCACTGAGGAAGGGGCTGAAGAAGGGGCTGAGGAAGAGGCTGAAGTGGTGGCTGAAGAAGGGGCAGCTGAAGAAGAGGCTGAAGAAACAGCTGAAGAGCCAGCTGAAGAATGCACAAATCAGGAAGAGGTCTCCGAAGTAGTGTCTGAAACTGCCAAAGCTGACCAGGCAGAATGTAACCAGTCAGATGCATCCAGCCAAAACAACAAAAAAGACCTGCCAACCTCTGTCCAGACCTCCGTCCAGATCATGAAGGCTTTGCTCAGCTCAAAGAATGAAGCAAAATTTGATCGATCACACAGTCTCCCCGAAGTGTCCCCCACTATGGGGAGAAAACTGAGTAACTCTGCCAATATTTTGATTACTTGTCTTGCTAGCCTCCAGCTCCTTGATGAAGAGTCAGAAGACCCGTCAGATAAATCAAAAGGTTTGAATAGGCCAAGGTATATGGAGCTGCTAAACATTTTCCAAGCCCTATGGTTTGGATGCACAGCTGAAAACAGTGATCCGAGTTCAGGTCAAGAGGCAAGGGAGCAGACAAAGACAGCCTCGGGGTTTAAAGCCCCAAAGTATGTAGATTATGACTTCACTCCCATGTCTTCCTCTGGAGTTGATGTGAGCAGTGGTTCTGGTGGATCAGGGGAAGAGATGACAGCTGCTGGCAGGGACTGCGCTTTAACGGCACAGAAATATGCTGGACTCAAAGCAGCTGGAGAAGTGGAAAGTGTAGAGACTGGCACTGAGCTGACTGAGGCTGAGGAGCAGAGTAAAGAGGAAGAGCAGTCGACAGCCTGTTCAGAGTCACAAGGTGAGGAAAAAGCACAGACTATTAGAGAGGACTCTCCAGCTCAGGAGGCAGAAGAGAATAAGGAGGATGAGTGCAGTAACTGTGAAAATGTTAAAGAAGAAGAGACAGAAAATGAGAACAAAGAAAACATCACATTAACTGAAAATGCAGAACAAGAAGAGGCTGAAGCTGTGAATGATGAAATCCCCCAAAATCATGAAGAGGAAGGGAATCAGGTGCCCACTATTGATGAAGCAAATGTCAATGATGCGGACTGTGGGACAGAGATGAAAGCTGATGCAAAAGAGCAGCTTGGGACCTCTCCAACTGAGCCAGAGCCCAAAGTCAGTGCAGCCACCAGTGTGGAAATATCCCTTGTCCAGCAAAACTCAATGGATCCAGACCCAGTCTGGGTCCTGAGACTGCTCAAGAAAATCGAGAAGGAGTTTATGGCTCACTATGTCACTGCCATGAATGAGTTCAAAGTCAGGTGGAACCTGCAGAACAACCAGCAGATGGATCAAATGATACTGGAGCTGAAGGAGGACGTCAGCCAAAGGATACAAAAAAGCATAGAGAAGGAGATGAGGAAGATCAAAAGCAGGGCAGGGAATAAGATACCGAGACCTCCATCAGAACCACTCAAGCGTGAGTCAACACTCCAAACAGAGCAGAGGAGGCGGAGACTGCAAACTATGCACAGAAGGTCACACTTCAGTGACAAGAATGGAACCCATACAAGAGTAGAGGACACATTAGACCTATCATTTCATGTGGCTGAAGATGTAGAATTTAGTGCAGCTCTTGAGGCCAGCTTCAGTAAACAGGCAAGTGAGGAGGAATACTGCCCATGTGATGCTTGTGTGAGGAAAAAATTGGCTTCCAAGCCCCCCCGAAACCCAGTGGTGGCCACCAATGCTCCAGTTATGAAGGCATTTGATTTACAGCAAATCCTGAGGTTGAAGAAAAATGACAATGAGGAAGCCTGTGAGGAGGGAGAAAGAAAAGAAGAGGAGGAAGAGAAAGAGGAAGAAACAAAAGAGGAGCAGGCAGAGACAAAAGAAGAGGAGGCGGTGAAGGAGGAGGAAGAAGCAAAAGAGGAGGAGAAAGTGAATGAGGAGGAAGAAGCAAAAGAGGAGAAGGAGGAGGAAGTAAAGGAGGAAGAGGAAGAAACAAAAGAGGAGGAGGAAGTGAAGGAAGAAGAAGAAGAAACAAAAGAGGAGGAGGAGGAAGTAAGGGAAGAAACAAAAGAGGAGGAAGTGAAGGAAGAGGAGGAGGAGGAAGTTAAGGAAGAAGAAGAAACAAAAGAGGAGGAGGAAATAAAGGAAGAAGAAGAAACAAAAGATGAAGAAGTAAATGAGGAAGAAGAAACAAAAGAAGAGGAGGAAGTAAACGAAGAAGAAGAAACAAAAGAGGAGGAGGAAGTGAAGGAAGAGGAGGAAGAAACAAAAGAGGAAGAGGAAGTGGAGGAAGAAGAAGAAACAAAAGAGGAAGAAGAAGAAACAAAAGAGGAAGAAGAAGAAACAAAAGAGGAAGAAGGAAATGAGGAAGAAGAAACAAAAGAAGAGGAGGAACTAAATGAAGAAGAAGAAACAAAAGAGGAGGAGGAAGTGAAGGAAGAGGAGGAAGAAACAAAAGAGGAGGAAGAAGTTAAGGAGGAAGAGGAAGAAACAAAAGAGGAGGACGAGGAAGTAAAGGAAGAAGAAGAAACAAACAAGGAGGAGGAAGTAAATGAAGAAGAAACAAAAGAGGAGGAAGAGGAAGTAAATGAAGAGGAAGAAACAAAGGAGGAGGAGGAAGTGAAGGAGGAAGAGGAGGAGGAAGTGAAGGAGGAGGAGGAGGAAGTGAAGGAGGAAGAGGAAGCAGCAAAAGAGGAGGAGGAAGTGAAAGAAGAGGAGGAAGAAACAAAAGAGGAGGAGGAAGAGGAAGAAGCAAAAGAGGAGGAGGAGGAAGTGAAGGAGGAAGAGGAAGAAACAAAACAGCAAGAGGAAGAGAAAGAGGAAGAAGAAGAAACAAAAGAGGAGGAGGAGGAAGGGAAGGAGGAAGAAACTAAAGAGGAGGAGGAAGTAAAGGAGGAGGAAGATGAAGAAACAAAAGAGGTGGAGGAAGTGAAGGAAGAGGAGGAAGAAACAAAGGAGGAGGAGGAAGTAAAGGAGGAGGAAGATGGAGAAACAAAAGAGGAGGAAGAGAAGGAGGAAGAGGAAGAAGCTAAAGAGGAGGAGGAAGCAAAAGAAGAAGAAGAAACAAAAAAGGAAGAGGAAGTGAAGGAGGAAGAAGAAGAAACTAAAGAGGAGGGAGAAGTAAAGGAGGAGGAAGATGAAGGAACAAAAGAGGTGGCGGAAGTGAAGGAAGAGGAGGAAGAAACAAAAGAGGAGGAGGAAGTGAAGGAGGAGGAAGAAGAAGAAACAAAAGAGGAGGAAGTAAAGGAAGAAGAGACAAAGGAGGAGGAGGAGGATGTGAAAGAGGAAGAAACAAAAGAGGAGGAGGAGCCAGAGGATGATGCAGAAGAGACATCCAAATGCATAGAAGATGCTGGTGGCTCAGAAACCAACAGTCCTGAAGGAGAGGGTGCCGAAGGAAATGAAGCAGCTGAGCAGGATGAAGCTGAGGATGTAGAAGATGCAAACCCAGATGACTCATGTGCAGCTGCAGGGGAGAATGAGAGTGAAGGTGGCGACAAATTCGATGAGAACAATGCAGAAGCTACCAGCGATGAGCCTGGCAAGGCACACGAAAAGCACAAAGGCAAAGGCAACAAGTTTTCTAAGGCAGCCTCAAATATCAAAGGCAAAAAATGCAGCAAAAGACTGGAGACCCTGAACAAAGCAGCCTTTTCTTGTTACTCTTCTGTAGGAAATTTCTCACAGCAATCCCAGAAGGGCTCTGAAGACGAAGGTGAAGAGGAATGCAATGAGGACAGTAACCCTGCAAGCAGCCAGCCCAACGGAGAGGCTCCAAGCAGTGAGAGCAGCAAACCCTCGCAGATGTATCCTGAGAGTGAGGAAGAGGATGAGGCATCTTCATGCACCGATCCTTTAGGGGATGAGGAGCAGGCAGATGCTGAAGGTGCAGATCCAAAGGAGGCTGAGCACACTGATGAAGTCCAGGCTTCTGAAAAGAAAGAAGACTCTGATAAGATTGACCAGGATGACCTGGACTTCTAGAACTGCTTATCAAAAACTGTTTTTCCTTTTCTTCATTTATTTTCTTTTTTTTTTTGAAGTATGTTTTCATGACATTTTACAGTATCTCCAGTGAGCTGAAACATCACAATTGGCTTTTCTTCTGAGTTAAATGTGGTAAATTTCATCCTGTAACCTTGCAATTACCTGCCCTCGTTTCTAGAGGGCTAAGTAAACTCATTAAGGTTTAGTGGTCTCGACAGAAAAGTGGTTTGGGGAAAGGGAAGGCTGTTTTGTACCTTCTTGTTCCCACTCTTTGAGCTGTGCTGTTTGCTGCTCGAGTGATCAGCACTGGAACAGGTTGCCCAGGGAGGTTGTGTCTGCTCCCTCCCTGGATGTATTCAAGGCCAGGCTGGATGAGGTCTTGAGTGACCTGATCTAGTGGGAGGTGTCCCTGCCTATGGCGGGGGCTTGGAACTGGATGATCTTTGAGGTCTCTTCCAACCTAAACCATTCTATGATTCTATGACCTGTGGCTCTGCTGGGCATCATCTCTGAGTGACCTCAGGATGCCTTTTGCCTGCTGCATGCCATTTTCCTGGAAAGATTGCCAATCCACAGAAACGTGACAAAACCTGGATTAATTGCCAAAGTCTGGTCAGAGCCCACAGAGATGCAACATTAATTTCTCCCTCTGTCCTGTCCTACCCTGTCCTACCGGGTCCTATCCAATCCTACTCTCCCCTATGCT
>VWZI01003755.1:56185-72396 GCA_013396835.1 Psilopogon haemacephalus | reverse complement strand
CAAGGCCAGGCTGGATGAGGTCTTGAGCGACCTGATCTAGTGGGGTGTGTCCCTGCCTGTGTCAGGGAGTTGGAACTGGATGATCTGTGAGGTCTATTCCAACCTAAACCATTCTGTGATTCTGTGATTTGCCTGCAGATAATATGGGGTATGGAATACCCATTTGACCCTTTCACCCTTGGCCCAGTCTTGTACTATGGCTGCTGTGAAATGTGACCCGTTGTCACTTTGAATGCATTCAGGCATTGGCAAAATGCCGAACCCATGTTTTAGAGCCTCAGCATTTTGAGCTCCATTGGCAGTACTGGTGCCTGTGGCCATGGTTAAGCCTGAGACCACTTCTATTCCAACCAGTATGTATCTTTTCCCATGGGATGATTTGAGTTGGCCAACATAATCCACCTGCCAGGTACTCCATAGAGTTTTGCCCTGGTGGATATGTTGAGCTGGTGCCAGGTTTGGGTGATCGGCCTTCAGCCGGACCCTACATTGTGGACAGGCTGAAATAATAGTTTCAGATGTTGCCATGGAAACTGGCCATCCATGAGACCTACACTCATAGAAGAGTTTGGCCTTGCCTGAGTGACCCCTTTTGATGTGGATCCACTCTGCCAGTCTCTCCCAATCTCTCCCTTCATTGTTCACCGCATGCATGCATGCATGCCAAGTCATCCACCTGCTGGTTCCATTTTGCAGCAGGGGTGTGTAGCTTGGAGTGCCCTTTGGCCATCCCACCTTGATGGGTCTTGCCCGGCTTATTTCTAATAACCTTTGCCAATCCATAGCTCACCAAACTCTAGTGTTGCCAACCTCCCACTGCTTTGCCTCCCACTGAGTAACCCATTCAGTGGCTCCTTTGAAAGTGGCATATGAATCAGTGTAGACAGCTGTGGCACCATTCTCTACAGATAACATTAGTCCACGTAGTTCTCCTATTTGGGCACTACCTTCACTCTCCTCAGTAACAGTTCTGCCAATACCAATCTCCATTGCTGTGGCTGTGTAGTACCACTGTGATCCTACCTGGTGGGAGGATGCATCAGTGAACCACATGCCCTCAGTGTTGGAGTCTGTGGTTACCTCAGGTGCTACCTGTATTGGAGACGGTCTGTAGGGTTGGCTTAGCAGAGCCATGTCCAGATTCACTGGCTGTTGCAGTTTGGACACTTTGGTTGGGCCTTCTCTTAATGGCATAAGTTGTCCAATCCCTGCCAAATATGCATGCCACTTCCTCACAGTGGTCTTCTGGGCTACACCCTCAGATGGAGGAGTTCCCTTTAAGATTGCTTTGAGCAGAGGGAAAGGGCCTTGTACCACAATATCTTGTGTGGTATAAATTTTCTTTGCCTCTTTGACAGCTCGGGTAAGGAAAAGAATTCCTTTCTCCCATTCCAAGCACCTCAGCTTGGCTTCCTTAAAAGCCATGGAGGAGAACAGAAGGGCTCTGTTCGGGCCTTCGGGTCCCCTTTGGAATATCCCACAATATGAGGCATGTTCAGAAAAGCCTCATTCAGCCCTAAGGGCATCTTTTGGGTGCAGAGGGCCTAGCTTCTGGAAAGCTTGGAGCTCATCCTTTAGGATGGTCAGGCTTTCAGTGTGCCTTGGTGTCCAGTCCCAGACTTTACATTTTTTCAGCAAGTCATACAGGGAACATGCTATGACAGAGAAACCTGGTCTCTGATCTCCAAACCCAATCGTCTGTCCATAGTTTGACAGTGTCCTGCCCAATTCTTTCCAGGTCATGACATGTTCCTGAGCATTATTTGAGCTCTGACATCGCTCGATCACCTGTTGTATCTCAGTCTTTAAAGAAAGTTTGCGTTCCTTGAAGGCTTCTGGGAGGCCTCAGATGAGGGGTTTCAGCCTCTTTGGCTTGATTTGGGCATCCATAGGACAAGCTTAAAGTCTCATGCATGGCTTGGACACAAGACAGCTGTCGGATTGCCCTGGAGAGTTCGAGTCTTTTACACAGACTATGGTGGGTTCCCCTTTTTCAGCCATTTTTCTCTGTCCAGCCCAGTAAGCTACCCTTGCAGTTAGAGAGCAATTCCCATCGGGCCTAGAATCCAAGAACATATCAGGCCCCCAGTATGCATTGGCTTCCTAAGCACTGAGGAAGACACAATCACCCCCAGAGGTTGATACTCTGAAAAAAAGTCCATGGAAAGTCCTCTGTGTACAGGTGAATCTTCCTGACTGTGGTAGTCCTCTGGCCATGACTGCCAGCGATGATCTCCTGTCATATGATAGGGCAGACTGTCTTTTCTGGGAGGACATACTCATTGTCGCTCGTGTCGGTATCGCTGCAGGTAGGAAGAGGCTTTGCTGACTTCGGGCTTACAGTTCTCCCATGGTCATCAGGAGGCGTAGACATGTGCTGTCCAGTCGGGCTGGCAGTTGTCAACTGTTGCGTTGTCCAGTAGGGCTAGCTGCTGGCAAAATGCACATGGCTGCTCTCAGCAGTGAGGCAAAGTCCTGTTGCACATAGGGACTTTGTGAATAAGCTCCATGTATAGCCAATGGCTGTGCTTGCAGCATTGCTGACAGTAGTGCTGCCAGCAAGGAATCAGCATTGGCTGGTTGCGGGGTGGGGGGTGGGGGAGGGGGCGTGAAATGCGAAATGGGGACCAGTGCCGGAAATGCGATTGGCCTAGCCACGGCATATAGCTGTGAGTCAGCAAGATTTCAGCCCAGCCACAGCGGGTCGAGAGTGTTGAGACCTGAAATGGGGGCTGGTGCCAGTGAACACAGCCCAGCTTGCATTGGCAACATCCAGCGCTGCAGCCACGTGTGGACTGGCAAAAATCCTGAAAAAGTGTCCGTGTGGGTGACCACACAGCTGGGGAGTGGCAGGATCCCCAAAATCAGCGGGCAGATGGCCGCACAGAACGTCCTGGCCAGCCCCAGGAAATTGGACGGCGCGAGGGAATTTGCGTGCTGCTGGGGGCTATCTGCCCCGTTCAGGGAGGTGGCTGGAGCCCCAGAATCATCCAGTGGGCGCCTGTGTGGAACGTCTCTCCCCCACAGCAGCGTGGGGTGGTTTTTCCACGCAGGTAATGCCGCAGGTACCAAGGTCTGAGAGGGCGAGAAACCCGAGTAAACCCCCAGCGTATGCCTGTGCGTAACGTCCCCACCCAGCTCAGCAGAACTCATGGCTGGCGGGCTGAGAGTGGGCACAGAAACTGGAAAAAGCTGCGGCAAGGGTGCAGTACCCGCTGCATTGAGCGGACCCAACGCTTTTTCTTGCAACTTGATTAATATTTCCGATTCTGTCCTCATTACCTCCCTTTATTGGCACATGATCTTTTCCCTGTTTTTATTAAATTCAGGAAGCCCCTCTATAAGGCATGCTGCCAACACAGTGCTGCTGTGAAAGAGGTGTGAATAGACATCCAATCCTAGTGAGAAGCAGAAAAAGAAGCAACAGCTCTAAGTCACTCTTCCTTAAATACACTATTTTGAAGGGTGAAACTGGCAATAGGCATTAAAGTCCATTGTTTTGGCCAATGAATTCAAAGTTCTGTCCACCCTAACACTTGAGGGACAGTACAAGACACCCGACTTGGTCATGTGCCACGGGGCTTTCTCAGACAAAACCCTCATTGTCTGCTCACATCCTCAACCCCTGGACCTTGCTACAAGAGGAGGAGAGCAGGGGTCCAAACCAATTTGGGCAGGATTTATGCCCTACCAGATCACACAGGAACACATCCAGGCAGGTTTTGAATATCTCCATAAAGTGGCAACCTGTTCCAGTCTTCTGTCACCCTCACAGGGAAAAAATTCCTCCTCATGTTTCCATGAAAATTCCTAGGCCTCAGCTTTCACCCATTGACTTTTGTCCTGCTGTGCTAGTTTGAGGCTAATTGGAATATTTTAATTAGAGAAATTAAATTCTTGGCTGTGAGAAGAAAATAACAGTGATGGCTATATCACTCATTTTTCTGCTGAGAGGCGCAAACAGTCAAAACATAGATAAGGCACTCACTTCTGAGACATGTCTTAGTTCTTCTGTCTCAGTCTGTGGCTGGTTGTGTCTGCCTTGGCTCCCTGCGTGAGATCTATGCAATCTGATATAACCTCTATCTCCTTGTCATCTTTTGACATCTCACCTCAGATCTCTGCAGATGTATCACATGAGCTATATGGAAGTTGATCTGGTTATTTTGGAGCAAGGAGAAAGAAGGAAGGGGGTGAAGATTTGTCGGGAGCCTTCTTAGCAGTCTGTTTCAGGAGAGATTTTATGTTTCTGTATTACTTTTAACTTATATATATAACTGTAAGTATCTGTGTACATATATGCTTGTAAATTGTGCTAGATTCCTTAACTTCCAGACAGCTAAGTCTAGTCTGGTAAATTTATGGAGAGGGAAAGGGGGGGAGAAGGGAGGATGGGAGGGACAGGTAATTCCCAAACCACTGCCCCTCTCATTGGGCATCATCAAGCAGAGCCTGGCTCCATGCTCTTGGCACTCACCTTTACATCTTCATCAGCATGAATGAGGTCATCTCTCAGTCTCCTCTTCTCCAAGCTAAAGAGCCCCAGCTTCCTCAGGCTCTCCTCATAAAGAAGATGTTCCACTCCTTTCATCATCTTTGTGCCTCTGCACTGCACTATCTTGAACTGAGGGGCCCAGAACTGGACACAGTACTCCAGATTCAGCCTCACCAGGACAGAGCAGTGGGGCAAGAGAACTTCTCTCAACCTACTGACCACAGCCCTTCTAATATACCCCAGAATGACATTAGCCCTCCTGGCCACCAGAGCACATTTTTGGATCATGGTCAACCTCCCATCCACTAGGAGCCCCAGATCTTTTTCCCCTTCATTGCCTTCCAAGAGGTCAGGTCCCAACCTTTACTGATACCTGGGATTGTTCTTTCGCAATAAACCTCTGGACAATCAGTCCTTAGATTCATTAAATGACACAAGTAAGGATAGAGAAATAATCTTTACCTGTGAATGAGGGGAAGCAATGCTGTTCAGAAAGGGTATTCTGTCTTCTGCACTCAGAGAATGCAGATGGTTAATGAATGAGGGCCACACCATGCTGCATCTGTGAAGCCTCTCTGTATCCTTGGAGTAATGAAGTTTGCACAGCTGGCAGATTTTTTAAAAGCAATTACAAGAACCATTTGGAAAGTTTGGGCAACTCTGAACAGTGTTAAAGACTAAGTATTAGTTATAACAAGTACCATTATAACAAGTACCATCCAAATATCTTATAGGACTCTTAGGTACTAATGAACTCTGTTAAGAGCAATAATCAGGTTTACAAATTGAACTACTGGATTATAAATTAGGCAAGCTTCTGTTTGTTGGAGCTTTTTCTGTGTAATGAGATTATTTTCCCTCTTGATAAAATAAATCTGATTTTACATGTTTATTATGACATCTTATTAAACTGATTTGTAGGAATAACATGAGAGACACATTTTGGAACCTGTCAATGTGCAAGCTAATATTAAAAAGAACAACAACTGCTCTTCTCTGACATTAGTATTTGTAATTACTCTGATAGAAAAAAGAATAAATTAAAAAATTTAATGGTAGTTTCTGCTTCATCTGGAAGAAAAATCTGTAGCTATTCATGTTAGGATTTAATGCCTGGATTTTTATTATTAATAGTTTGGAGTTGTTTGGTTTGTTTGATTTTTTTTTTTCAATCTAAAATCCAGAAGATTTTAATATCAACAAGTCATAAAGTAGTCATAGTCACAGATTTTCCTTTTTCTTGTGTGTCTGATGATGCTACACAGAAAGGCCGTTCCTCTATTTTGGGGTACTTTGAAATTAAAACTGATTAAAACCAGAGAGCAAGAGCCACGGAAGGAGATGGTTTAGAAAAAAAGGAAGGAAAAAGGGAAAGAAAGCTTCTGTGTACACACTGAGGTGGGAGGCAATCCACGAATTTCTGTTGAACAAAAGAAGGCTAATCTGTAGGGTTTTTAAACCAGTAGTAAACATATATAATCTGACATGTCAGAGTTGTATTGCATGAACTAAAACAAAACCAAAATGGAAAAAACCCAAGCAAACCCCAAACCCCATTTTCCAATTAAATAATGGAAACCTAATTTCAGTAACCTATCAGCTAAACACACACAGAAGTAGTATTCCATGCTTAACTATGTCTCCGTTCTTAACCGAAGGTCTTCTTCCTTCACTAGGTTTCCATTCTTAACTGAAGGTCCTGCAGCCTTAATTAGAAGTTCCACCTCAACATGATCTTTACTGCCATGTCCCAGATAACTGGCACAGGCTCCCCAGATAAGTTATGGTGTCTCCTTCTCTGGAGCCTTTCCAGCCCTGTCTGGATGCACCAGGATCTTCTTGGAGCTCGTTCTTCCACAGCTCTGGGTCATTTCCTTCTCATTTTTGTCCTATCAACCTCCAGTAAAACACAGTTGAACAACTCTGCTGCACACCATGAGCATATGGAAGTGCCATTCTACACTCCACTTTTCACAGTTTTACCAAAAGAATGAAGAAATTGCTTGACATTAGGATCCATTCCTATTTCAGCTCAGATTCATTAAAACAGAGAATGATTGTGGAGAGCAGCTGGAAACTGCATTTGTCTTGGCAAAGTCTCTCTGCCCTGAAGGTAGTCAGAAAGGCACCAGCCACCAAACCTGAGCAAGCTACTTTAACTCCTCTCACTTTGTAGGATTCACGAGATTGAAGACATGGATTCTCTATCCCACAAGTATGTTACAGGCATTTTTGCACTGACTAAGCATTTTGCAAGACTATTACCTAAAACCACCTCATAGAAACCTCAGTAAATCTGACATTTCTTCACCCACAGCTTCTCCAGTGTACCCCTCAAAATGAACTTTGGACTTTTCTAAGCATCTCAGAGTCCCTAGCCTGAAACACAATGATGAGATATTGTCATAAAATATTCTCCTAAGCAGCAGAAAAAAAAAATTTGGTTTCAACTGACAATGAAAAAAAGATGCAGAGCTCCCTGTTTATGATTTCTGCTGTCAGATCCTTGAGTTTTGGTTTTGCTTTTTTTTTTATGTATAATTTGATTTATTCTTTCCATTTCTTTGTGTCGTGTTTCTACAAGCCTCATTACGTGGCTATGGAAAGAAATACTCCAGATGAATTTTTGTTATCTGAAAAATGAAAATGTTTCCCATGCTAAATGGTTCAAGGTCTGTTAGGTAGTAAAGCCATTACGTAAAAAGAACTTTGTAGCAGGAGAACTACAGTTTTTTGGCACCAGGCTCTGGAACTTCTACAGCTACTGAAGAATTCTACAAATTGATATATACCCTGTGGATTCTTTTGGTGGAATGTAATTTTTTTTTTTTCTGTTCTGGGGATACAACCTTGGTTGTGTTTAATGACTGTGTTCTGGCAGGTTAAGAAAAGCCTTTTATTTCAAAACACCATAAGGAATCTCCTTAGCTACAAGGACAATATGTTCTGTACTCCTGTATTATAAAAATAACTCTGTATTTGTGTTTTGTGAAGCATTAAGAGAGCTGAAGTTAGTAAAAATCCTGTAGATAGTATTCCCCTCAACCTTTCTGAGTCAGAGAGAATGAAAGAGAGAGATATCCAGAAGGGCAAACCGGTCTGTTGGAAATCTGTGCTAGAAAACTGTCACTAGGACTGCAGGCTTTGCTACAAACAGCACAATAGCCAGCAGAGCAGGCAGCCAAAAGAGCAAGCAAGGTCATTCAAGAAGCTGCCACCAGAGCCCTAAAAGCTGCTTGAAATATATAGGATTTGTAGCAAGTGCATTTAAATAATGTAGAGGTCATGGTATACACCAGCACAAAGCACTGGAACTACCACTCCTAGAAGGTTGATTTAACCTCCACCAAAGGAGATCAGGAGATTTGTGCATTTGCTGCTTCACAGATGGAACAGGAGCTGCCTATTCATCTGATGTGAAAATGCTGAGCTTTATCTTACATTATGTCACACAGAGGCAAAAGGCCACGATCTTAGCCACCACAATGACAAAATAAAACAGTTCTTTCTTGTGGCATCCTTAGGTGGTTAATACAAGCAGCACCTCAGCACCTCCTGCAAGAGCGAAGCACTTCAGGTTATGTAATTTTAATGGACAAGTATTACTGAGAGATAGGATTTAAAAAAAAATAATATTGCTTATTATCAAAACTCTCAGTATCCCTGACCACTATATTTTAATAATAATTAGGTTCTTTTGCAATGGTCATGGAAACATTATACAAAGGAATAACTAGATCTAGAACTGGAAGAGAGGTTCTTGTGGTCAATTACATTGCTTGTCCACTAGATGGACACAAGGAGCTCCTTTCTGCTTAAAGGCAGAAGGTTAGGACTCAATTAGGTTCAGTTACAGAGTTTTGCTAAAGAGGTTTTGAGTATTTACTCACAAAAAAGTAGCTCCTGACTCACGAAGATAGCTACAGCTTCAAACAGCTTCAAACAGCACTTCCAGGGAGTTCTGTCAATGCCTTGTCAGCTGCTGAGGCTTCTGATTCCTCCCAGGCTCTATCAAGGATGCTGCAGTAGAAGGCAGATAATCTCTGATGTGGTCCTGGTTCATTTGGATGATCTGTGTCCCTTCCAGGACTCCTTGTCTTGGCAGGTGTAGGCAGGATGTCTTCAGATGTGCAGTCTTTGCACAGATATCAGGCTGGCTATGCAGGCCTATTGCATGGAGGCATTTATGCCCATTCCTGGTAAACTCGAAGCAGTCAGTTTCCAGACAGATAAGCCCAAAGCATCAGGGCTTCTTATTTGCAGGAGGGCTAAATTATAATTTAGCATAACATAATGCTGCAGAAGGCAATGGCAGAATCACTGCTGGAAGCAGAAAGCATAATAAGGCAGAAACTGTGGTGGCAGCAAGCAAAGAAGCAAGCAAACACATTGTCTCTACCTGCCCATCTCTTTTTATTAATGTAGCCCAAGACCTAATGGGCCTTTGGACACAGATTAGCCAATCAGAATGGCGGTTAGTCAAGTTGAGAAGCACAACATAAACTGTGCACTTGCAGCCTAGAAAGCCAACCGGATCCTGAGCTGCATTAGGAGAAGCGTGGCCAGCAAGGTCGAGACAGGTAATTCTCCCCCTCTACTCCACTCTGCTGAGACCCCACATTGAGTACAGCATCCAGTTTTGGAGCCTTGTGGTGGTTCGGCAGTTACCCGTGTACTCCCTTCCTTTGAAATAACCCAGGCTAGAACTCAGTCAGCTGGGAGTTAAGGAAAGGATGCTTTATATTTACAGCTTTGAACAATGTACAAGCAGATATTTACAATACATAACATATATTTACAGCTATATAGAGTTGTCCCAGGTTGGGAATTATAGGGTTAAAACTCCTCTAGGGACTAGAGGAGAATGTTATTCAATCCCATAATTCTGCTATCTCTTCATAAGCTCATGGCAAGGCCAGCTCACTCTCGTTTCCTACCCCTCCAGCCATGTCTGGGCAGGAGCTGTTATCAGATAAATATGTAAGCGGGTAGGCCTATGAAAGGCAGAGGCATGGGAGGGGTGGGAGGACTGGAGCACTGGAGTTTATAGGTTTAGTTTTGGGATGGGAACAAAATTCAAGGGGGTTGCTATGACTTCTATATCTGCTTTCTAACTTTTTTCAGACATCTCTCTATCCAAAATATAATTTTGTTATTTTCTCCAATTTGTTTGAGAGTTTTCTGTCGGCAGCAAAACCACAACAGAATTTTTGGTGGACTGTACGGGGAAACAAAGTTACTGGTTTGAATAGTTTGAATAGGAGAAAAATACAGAATTAAAGCTTAGGGGGAAAAAAAATGGTGCCTTTTGTTGGGATTTTGGTGGAGAGCTGGAAGCAAGTTCAGGCAGATGTTAGAGAGTTGAAACCATGTCTTGCTGTGTGTACGTATGTGCTCATCCTGATCAAGAGCGCTGCCTAGTCATCTGCAATAGTCTGGATCATGAGAAAGTCCTGTGCGCTTCTGAACTCGCTCCCTGGGCTGAAGTGGCAGGGGAGTGAGAGGGAAGTCTGCAGAGAGGAATCGTTTGCCCCTCCTGCCAATGGCCAGTGTCCTGTGGCATCTGTGGAGGCTTGGACAAAAGCAACTTGGAGAGATGATCCTCTCCCGCCTTGGGTGACAGAGGAGGGAGAAGCAAGTGGTAGGTGGCAACTTGAAAGATTTGAGGTACTTGAGTACGATCCAGGTCCCCCATTCCCCAGGCGGCCAAGGCTAGACCAGGCCCATGGCCTGGTGCTGAGCAGCACTGCATGGGTTGAGATGGAGGGGTGGGGTAGAGCGGAGTGAACCCATTAATGTCTCCCCTTCCCAATGCGACTCTGCGAGCAGTGGAAATGCAAGTGGCTCTGGGAGCAGAAATGCAGGTGGCTCCAGCTATGCCAGCAGCCTCTCCTTGCCCTGTAGCTCGGGGCAGTGTTTCAAAGATGGCACCAGGTGGGAGCAGGGCGTTCCGCACTGGTGGGCTGATTGCAGTGGCGGCCATGGTGCAGGTCATCACCATCCTCTTGCTGGGCACAGCCAATCCCTACTCAGGGAAGGAACTGATGGTGCCACAAGAAACTGCCATGGATCAATACACATTTTGCCCCAGTGCAGGCAGCATACATGGGCAGGCAGCAGCTGTGAACAGCAAGCCTGCATTTGGAGTGTGTCCTGCCGGGGTACCCGTTGTGTTGGTTTGAGCTAATTGGAGGATTTGAGTGAGAAATTAGACTATTGGCTGAGAGAGAGTTAGACACAGTGTGTCACTTCAATGAGTTTTGCTGAGAAGAAAAAAAAAGTTATTTTAAGAGCTGTTCCCAAAACAACCAGATTAGCAGAGGGCTCCTGTCTGTTTGGCACTGCGGCTGCTTTCTCCTTTGTCTCTCTATCTTTTGGCTAATTCAGAGTAAAATCACTAAAACTACTAATTCCTTCTTGCCACTAATCTCTCTGACTGATCTTCAGCTTATCTGCAGCATCAACAGGTGGTGAGATAAAGCTGGGGAAGGGGGGAAAGGTGGTAGGGGGGGTTTGGCTACCCTCTCTTGGGGATTTTGGTCTCCGGGAGGGGTGTGGTGTCTGTATTGCTTTTTTCACTGTATATATCTGTTATATCTTGTAACTATTTGCTTGTATAATGCACATTTCTGTAAATATAAAGCTCCATTTATTAACTTCCAGTGTCCTGAGTTCTAGCCAGGTTTTATAATAGGTGGGGGGGGCAGGTAACTGCTAAACCCACTACACCCATGGAGAGCGACAATGGGGATCTGCTCCCCACACTGCAAATCAGTCCTGAATTTACAGTGGTGGAACTGGTAATACCAAGTACAGTCAGCGGAGGGGGTTTTCTCCCCTTCTTGCTCACTCCTGCTGGTTATGCAGAGGGTGGCCAGCCAGGAGCAGTGGCAAAGGGCAGTGTAGCTCCACACATCCCTGCTGAGTTTTCAGCAGTGGCAGAAGTGGCAGCGGCAGCCCTTGTGACGAGCTCAAGTGGCAGGGAGGGCCACGAAGGTGCCCTGAGGGTATGGAACCCTTAGGGGTGGTGGATAGCCTGACACAAGAGACAAGAAGCAAGGGACTCTTGTAGATAGTGGAACTCAGAGAGATGGAACTCATCTGTGAAGAAGGGATCTTCACTCCTGCATACATGAGAAAGCAGAATTGAGCAACGGCTTGAAGAATGAGTGGACTGGACTTAATTGTCCCATTTGACTGCCCTAGGGGTGGAGACATCATTTGAGACATATGTGGACTGATCCAGATTGTGCCAAGAGGGACTTTAAGAGAATCTGCAAGGATTTGAGTGAGGATGGACTGGGACTGTCCATTATTTGATGTTGAGTGCTGCTGAGCACAATGCAGATGAGATGAAAGCTCCTCTGCTCGTGGAAAGGATCTGTTGGAGAAAAAAGAAATGTATGGGTGTTTTCTGCATTTAGGTGTCGATACAACCTGTCCAAGGGGTGGTTATTTTTTCCTGATGGGGGAAGTCCAGGACATGTATGCTGGGTGATGCAGGAGGGTGGTAAAATCAAGTGTGTTCCACAGAGGAGTTTGATTTTGATTGAGAAAGAGTCTGAGTTTAAAGTATGTACAAGTTATTATTAAGTCTTTTTCAGGTAACAGATGTCATCTGAGAAGTCCCATTTGATGAAAAGAAGAATTATGTCTAGGATATGAGCGATAGGTCAGATTGAGGAAAGTATCAGAAAGATGATTTGGATGGCACCATTTGCTATATAGAATATGATTCTAGTTAGATGAGCAGAAATTATGGGATTGAATAAGGGTTGGAATGTCCCAGGTTGGAAATTATGGGGTTAAAACTCCTCTAGGGACTATGAGGAGAATGTTATTCAATCCCATAATTCTGCTATCTCTTCATAAGCTCAGGGCAAGGCCAGCTCACTCTCCTTTCCACCCCCTCCAGCCATGCCTGGGCAGGAGCTGTTATCGGATAAATATGTAAGTGGGTAGGCCTGTTTTGGAGCCTATGAATGACAGAGACATGGGGCAGGGAGGACTGGAGCACTGAAGTATATAGGTTTAGTTTTGGGATGGGAACAAAATTCAAGGGGGTTGCTATGACTTCTATATCTGCTCTCTAACTTTTTTCAGGCATCTCTCTATCCAAAATATAATTCTGTTATTTTCTCCAATTCGTCTGGGAGTTTTCATTCTGTCAGTAGTAAAACCACAACAATAGTAAAAAGTACAGAAACACCACACCCCTCTCAGAGATCAGGGTCCCTAAGAAGGGTTTTCCAACCAACCTACCACTTTCCCCCAGTTCCCATTCTTATCTCACTATCTGTCTTATGTGCCAGATAAGCTAAAGTAGATTGGCTGGGGGATTAGCAGCAGGAAAGAAGTTAGTGAAGTCGTTCAGATTATTCAGATCCAGCTTCGAAGGCAGGGAGAGAGATGCAGCAGCAGCCATGGTACAAAGTGGTCTAACTTATCTTTATTTGGGTTCTAACTTTTATAAATTTTTCAATAACCTATGAGTCAAGTAGAATCAAACTTTGTTTTCTTTCTCAGCCTATAGTCCAATTTCTCACTCAAATCCTCCAATTACTTCAAACCAGCACACGCCCCTATTAAAAGAGGGAGGTATATGTGCTGGAGCATGTCCAGAGAAGGACCACAAGGATGATTAGAGGGCTGGAGCACCTCTCCTGTAAGGAGAGACTGAGAGAGTTAGGGCTGTTCAGTCTGGAGAGGAGGAGACTCTGAGGTGACCTTATTGTGGCCTTCCAGTATCTGAAGGGAGCTACAAGAAAGCTGGAGAGGGACTTTTGAGGCTATCATGTAGTGACAGGACTAGGGGGAATGGAGCAAAGCTGGAGGTGGGGAGATTCAGATTGGACGTGAGGAGGAAGTTCTTCACCTTGAGAGTTGTGAGAGCCTGGAATGGGTTGCCCAGGGAGGTGGTTGGGGCCACATCCCTGGAGGTGTTTAAGGCCAGGTTGGATGAGGCTCTGTCCAGCCTGATTTAGGGTAGAGTGTCACTGCCAATGGAACGGGATTTGGAACTGAACGATCCCTGTGGTCCCTTCTAACTCTGACTGATTCTATGATTCTAAGTTTAACCATATTAGGAGAAGCCAGGGCTTGCTTTTACTTTTTAGGGCAGAACACAAACAAGTGACTAATCACATGTGGGTACCCTGTAAACAAGTTTTGACAGACATGGAGGTGCCAGGCCTTTGTCTTCCTTTCCCGTGGCTGCTTCTTCCAAAAGCAGTTGGGAAAGCAGAAAAACGTGTGTGGGGAATCAAGGACATGTTCAGGCCTATTTTGGCCTATTCAGGCCTACCACAACAGTAATACAGTAACTTGGGCTGCAGAGGAAACAAACCAGAGGATCCTCCGAAGGGAAACAGAAGAATGTGGGGCACTGTGACTAAGTTCTATGTTTACAGTCTTGTACATATACTGCAGACAAGAGTAAAGGGCATGTGTATGAGTTATTTCTCTTCCATAGCATAAACCCAGCAGTACCAACAGCACAGGGAACTCTTCCAGTCACAACAGATAGATGTAAGTAATTCAGCAGACCTGCTTTCTGAAAAACTGTACATTTCCTGATTTGGTGGAGGAATTGGATCTTAAAATCATATGAAACTGCATCAGCCAAGACCTGACGATGATTATTGATGTTTTAGAGAAAATGAGGAAGAAAGAAAATTATCCCCTAGCCATGATTTACCCAGCTTTGCTTGCAAAAGCACAGTCTTAAACCCAAGTCACAAAGCATCCGAATTCACACCTTTCCAGTATACCAAAAACTCTGTCCTGGTATGGGTGTGACAAACACCCTAGAGTTGGTCCAATCCCTGGAGTCTCTCTGCAGGTAGCTGTTAAAGTTTGATTGCAAATAGCTGATGGTGAGCACACCAGAAGCAACGAGGCTGTGTACCAATATGGTTATACCATTGTTCTCATTTATTACAGCTGCTACCACTACATACAACAGCAGCTACTACTCCTTAATACAAGTTTGTTAAGCTTATATTCCCAAGATAGGGTGGTTACAGAGCAAGCAAGGTAATTGGCACAGAGGATCATATGTGGAAGACAATAATTGGTTATTGTACAAAAACAAATGACTTCACAGTTATCGAGAAACTTCTGGGTAACTTTTTTTAGAAGCAGGAACTGTCCCACTCTGCATCTCTGTTTCTCTTCTGTTCCAGTTCCAGCTGCACATACAGTTCACAGGTGTTCCGCTGTACTTCACACTCACGGCAGTGGATTGTTCAGTGCCCCAACTCTGCTTCTCAGAGATATTCTGCAACATCTCTCCTCCCCCTCCTGTTCAAGGTCCAGGAGGGGTTGAGGGGCAGGGGCACACCAGGTGGCCCCGCAACCCAGGGTATACCCCGGGCTGCACGTATGCGTGGAGCTGTTTTAATCAATTGGTCAGCTAGAGAATGCTGAATACCTATCGGACAGTTTCATGCGCCCCCTAGGGTATTTAGGCGGGGTCCAGCAGCCGTTAGGAGCTCTTCTTTGTTCTTCTTTGTCGTCCTATCGTCTCCCTGCCATGGCTGTGAGAAGCTTCAGTCATGTGCATGCAGCAAGGCAGCAGGCAGCAAAGCAGAGCAGCTTTCCAGAGAAGTGGCAAGGCTAACCCCCTTCTCTCTCTCTCTTTCTCTCCCTATCCAGGCTAAGTCGGTCCTTTTCCTTCTTCCCCTTGGATTCTGGAAGGAGTTTTGTTTCCCCCCCTCGTGCCCCCGCTGGTTTGTAGGCGCGGCTGGGGTCTATTCTGTTTGTATACACTCTGTTCCCTAAATTCTGACTGTTAAACAGTTTATCTGGCATTTTAAGCAACTCGTGTGTTTGATTTCTGCCAGCCGTCTACCCAAAGAACCTCAGGGGGCTCCAGGACCCCCTTCCATGGGTATCAGCACCTAATTAAAGCAATATCTCGTGACATAAAATGGCGCAGGGAGCAGGGTTTATTATCACGCAGATTCTGCATGAGTTTGGACATGATCTTACAATAACAGACATAGAATGGGCAGAGAGGCATGTGGGTGATCCAGCAAAGATTGCCCAGAATTTGTTAAGAAACCCCGGCAGAACAGTTTCAATTCTGGTGGCTTGTGTTATACAAGGGCTCCCGGGATTTTTTAGAAATAGGGAGAAAATTTGCTGCATAGAATGAGAAATAGCGCGGGCAGAATCAGAAATATTAGCGGCTTTGCGGAGGAGAGGGAGGCATTTGCCGGTTCTCGCGTGCGATGCAACTTTCGCAAGCTCTGCCGCGTTGAGCCGGCACACCTCGGGCAGCCGTGTCCACTCGCCGCTTCCTGCGTTCACGGCTTTTCCGAGCGGCTCGTGCCCCACACACTCTGCCTTGCCACCACGGCGGCTTCATGCCGTTCCAGCCGCTCAGGAACTGGCTGGAGTTGAGCAGCACGGCCTCGCCGGCCTCAGGGATTTCCCCGTTCCGCCGGGCGTCGCGCCCCTGGGACTGACAGAATCGGTGCCAGTCCCTGCAGGGTCAGGCAAGCCAGAACAGCAACTTTGTGCAGGCGGTCCCGCTGCGCTTGGTCCCGGAAGCGCTACCCTGGGATTAGCTGGGCCGGTGGGGGATAGTTTTTTTGGGGCTTTCCCTGACTCACCCCAGTGGTTGCGTGAACAGCTGGTCACCGTAACATTTTTCAAGTGTCTTTCCGGTTCTAACCCTGTCCCCACGCTGCCAAACACGCTGCCTGCACCC